>JAZEWU010000019.1:4261609-4319119 GCA_036362915.1 Geotria australis | reverse complement strand
TTTATATAGCGCCTTTCACCCGAGGGTCACAAAGCGCTGCACAAGGGCCGTGAAGAGGACGGCATGTCAACAACGAAAGAAAAAACACAATAAAAACCAAAGCAACAGAAACAAATGATCAAGGCTACTTCGAATATACTGAAAGGTCGTGAAACTGGCAATAATAATGATACAATGTATAAGGCGCCTGGTTATGGACGATACAAGAATAAGAAGACACTGCGTCCTATATATTATGATGTTATCAGCCAATTCATGAGTGTTTTTCGTTGTGAGAGGAAACCGGAGAACCCGGAGGAACCCCACGCAGAACAGGGGGAGAACACACAAACGCCACACAAAAGGTGTCCGAGGCGAGAATCGAATTGCATCGGGCTGGACTTTCTGTGAGGCGCAGATGTTATCACTGCGCCACCCTGCCGATGGTATCACATTCTGTGCCATCGTTCAACACAATGTCTGTTCTCAGGGCAGGTCAAATGTAGGCCAGCAGCTGTGTTTGTCTTGGACCAAACAGAGACGTTGGTCCGCCAGCAATACTTAGGGCATGACCAGGCTGAGCACAAGTGTCAACATTGCCCACATGTGGCCTTAACCGCCGATTTGCTCTCTCTGGAAACACGCTCTGTTATCCACACTGGCTAATCGTGCTGAGATGTTAAAAGGCACCCACTTATATTAGTCATCCCTCGATATACGGATGGGTTACATTCTCTATAATGTTTTTTGTTGTTAATTGAACGTCCGTATATCGAATGTGATTTATCCAAACGTACGTCGGCGTTTTAAAAGCTATACTGTAGGTACAGGATAATTTTGAGACGAAAAGTTGTTATTAGCAATTTGACTTCCGTATGTCAAAAAATCAGTCGCTAATTGCTCGGCTCCGTTATAAAAGGGGGGGGGGGCGGCTCGGGGTCCGTGGCGATATAGGGAGGGGGGCAGGCTTGGGTGTCCATTTAGTGTTTAAAGATCTTAACACTTTTTTCTTATTGCCGGAAAGGGTAAAACCTCGTATTTTCAACATTATAAGTAGAGCAATGTTCATCGCAATATCGGCATTTATCTGTGGAGGGCTCTCGGGATAAAGTATTTTTCTGGTCAAAGAAGATACAAACATTCCCCAATCATACCTCCGTCGTCACTGAGATCACTACAGCAGGATGGTGACAGCAGCCAAACATGTGTATCGACGCGATGTGTATGCCGAGATAATCATTGAACACGTCTCAGTTTAAACTGATCTCGCATTTCATTACACTCTGTTCTTCCACTGTCGAAGGAACAGCATGCAGTGTATAATATTTCCTATTACCAGGAAAGACTCGAGCAACAAAGGGCACCTGCCAACGTTTGCACGTGTAGTTTTGGAACACATTTACCAAACACTTGAAAGATAAAAGCGCATGTCTACTGTGTTACATGTTACTCCTGACACTGTTGTGATCACTGTTAACGTATGGCCTAGGGAAGTTTTGACACAGTGAAAATAAAATATCTCTTTCAAAGCAAGGATAACTAATGTGACAACACAACACTAAACAGACCAGTCGACGAGACTGCTCTAAAAGAAAGCCATATATAAACCGGCAACGTTTCGAGCAACAGCCTTTCATAACACAAGAAGGCCCCTTGTGTGTGTTGAGGAGTTTATTTTGTGTTAATTCTGCTTGTGTAACACTGCCAACGCAGCAGCATAACCAAATATTAAGTCTAACATGACAACAGATTATATGGCGTCATTTATGTCAACCTCACCCTGTAGTAATAAATAAAATTTACAACCTTTCGTCCGTCTACCGCTGGATTAGGGCCTCCCTCCACCGTGTCGATCATGGGGCCTGTTTAAACTATCCTGGTCAACACGGGGTGGTGAATACGTTAAGCGGGTGCACAGGACCAGCTCAGATATTACTCGACATTGATGTTGGTCGTGGCCGGGAATCGAACTCAGGTGGGCCATGATCACAGCCAGGGGTGCAATTGGAAAAAAATCATTCTGGGAAAGCAGCCGGATCCGCCTCCCCTTTAGAGTCAGTTTGTTTTATGTAAGCTCGAAGGAACCGTTCAGCTATGTAGCTCTTTTTAACAGTTGTACAGCGGGGAGAAGTAGGCAAGTTACAACATCTCAGGTCACCCGGGGGCAATTTAGTTAGGACAGTTAACCTGAGCAGGTGTGTCTGTGGACTATCGGAGTAAACCGGAGTACCCGGCGATAACCCACACGGACAGGGGGAGAACATGCAAACTCCACACAGAAAGGCACCCGAGGCGGCAGCGCTACTCACCGCGCCACCGGGTCTAAGGGTTCTCCCCTAGAATTGTTGGAGTTTATGCCAACGCATTTGCCGCCTTTCTGTGACTCCGGAGATGTGAAAAAACCATCCATATTGAAGAACGTGACCTTTTATCTGCGAATCTCCCTCTGTGAACGGGTTCCCCTGCGTTCCTGCCAAATTCCACTCCTGACCTGAGCACAATGCGCTATCTACCAGGCTGCCGCTCTCTCTACCTGTACCCCGAACCCACTTAACCTGTCGTATTTATATGGGTGACATGTATATTTGGCCACTATTCATCAGCATGGGAAACGCAGCATCGGTTCTCACCTGTGTGCCACCAATCGCCCGATAACGCAGGTGTTTCGAACATACCACCAATTGCTTGGCTTTCAGACTCAATTATGTCAAGGAATGTGACCTTGATACGCGCTTGCCAGAGGCAAGTTAATGTTTCACTGCGTCTCGTCCGTCTCTGTTTACTTTCCACGAAAATAGCCCAAGATCGACTGACAAGTTTGCAACACTCACGTGGGGGGGGGGTGGACTCACGATAGCCCTGGCATTGTCTGTGTGTGTGTGTTCTTGATATTTCCATGAAAATTCGTTTGTGCAACAGCATCACCGCAGCAGACTATAATGTGGCGTATGCAGCCGGCTAAGGAACAAGATCCGGGCAGACATTATTTACATAAGCAGGGTTCAGCTTTCAGTCCACACGTGCGACAAAAAAAATTAAAGACGGCTCAGATTTTTTTTTTTCCCCCCGAAGGGTATTGTCAGCTGCGTCTGATGCGAGGGGCAGGTTGGTAATTTTCCACGAGAGATACAGCGCTGAACGGCGATGTGTTACACAAGACTCCTCGAGAATGTAGACAGAATACAAGGCGCAAAAGGTGTACTCGCAAACAGCAGCAATTGCATGACACCCACGATCGAGTCTTGCCCACGTGTCGGGTGACCGCCACATTGCAAGTACGGTACTCGCAGCCTTGTCTAGACCACCAACTCAAAAGATGAGGAGCTGAAAATGTTGGGACTGTGAGCACGTTTTTACCAGTCTTCTTCTTTGCGATTCTTCGAAGCACGATGGTCAGCCTCTGGACATCGTTGTCTTTCAGCTCGGCTTCGAAATGTTTGGTAGAATTCGCAGGCAATACCAAGTACTACCTGACAGGGATCGCGACGTGAACGCTTCTACCTAGACCCCCGTTTTTACCAGTAAAAAAAATATACGAGGTTTAACTTTTTCTGGCAATGAGACAAGTGTTACGATGTTTAAAACAAAATACCAATTGGACACCTTTTTGCAAAGGGTCCAGTTTGCAAGAAGCCACACATGCTTATTGCTTTTTTACATTCGCTGAAAGTGTTGTTCTTTACAAGACCGCCAACTTAATAGTTGAAATAGACACCGTGATTGCTCGCTCTTACTCCCAACTTCTCGCAACTACTGCCCGGGACATCTCTTGGCTAGTTCACACGTTATGCATTGGGGTTTGAAGACATAACTTTCCAAATTTAGCGACGCGACGTAAAAAATAATAAATACCGGACAAACATGCCTGTCATTGCCAATCATGCGTGCCTTTGTGAACAGGCCATTGTTTAACAGAGGCAAACACGAGCCGTGTCGTAAGTGGTTATCTGCTATTCAACACTGCTGTCAGGATAATCCTTTGTGGCACTATATATAATCCTAGGGCGTTAAATGAGAAGCTAATGTGAGAAAAAAAATGTTTAAGAGACCCTGATCAGTGCCCCTGATGGATTGCACAACAAGTGTCGTATTGGGTTCCGTTCACAACTGATAACCAATGTGTTATCTCTATTGTTAACACATTGGTTATCAGTTGTGTTAAGACAACGATGTCCAGAAGCTGACCATCGTGCTTCGAATAATCGCAAAGAAGAAGATCTCTCTTGTTGTGATGTACCAAAGCTTATAAACCTCAGAATCATGGACACGGTTATGTATTAATTCATGGTCAGCAACCGCTTAATCCAGTACAGGGTTGCGGTGAGACGAAGCCTATCCAGGCAGACACAGGGCGCAAGGCAGGGCTATACTCAGGATAGGAGGCCAGTCCGTCACAGGGCACCGGGGGCAATGTAGACAGCGGTTATTGTTGTCGTGTATTATGATCTCTTTGGTGCGTTTCCTCGAGCGAGAAATTACTGTTATATTACCGCACATCGGTGACTAACGTGCATTGGGTTCACCGTGGTTAAAGTTCGTGCTAAGCTCTCTATTGCGTCAAACACGGTGCCCTGCAGCCTTCAAAAAACTCTTAAAAAGTCCCCTTTTCACCGACTCACAGCAAACCGACTGAGCAGGGCTCCGCGCCTCCGAATCAACGGGTGCAACGCGCCCGGAGAAAATGCGCGCGTTACAAAAGTAGATTATTATTATCACTACTAACATTGCGCTGCTGTCACATGAAAGTTGTAAAACTATGCATTGTTAATGATACACATGCTTTCACCCAATGGCATAAATAGTTTATAAACACCTACCAACGCAGGTTGGCGTGGCAGTGCTTAATGTATTACAGCACCAAATGGAAGCTCGTATTGTACACTGTTTTTTTTTCCAAAACACTATTAACGCACACGCGAAGGAAACCCGTCGTTAACCATGTTTATTGTTTGAAAAAATACGCACTGCTGGTATAACACGCATCATTACCGAGGACAGATCTGTGCTGACCGCTAGATGGCAATGATGCCATCAGCTCAGGAGCCGAGAGAACAGCCCGCGGCTGATTGGCGAGATCCTCAGCTGAGTTGTCACGTGGCACGACCAGGGTGATACGGTACTGTAATTACATTTAATAAGTCAATATTGGCCTGCGGACTAAATTGCCCCCGGTGTCCTGTGATAGCCTGGGGTCCTATCCTTGGTATAGCCCTTCCTTGCGCCATGTGTCTGCCGGGATAGGCTCTGGCGCACTGCCAATGCATGACAGAGTTCTGGCACGTGAGACACGTTGGCTACAACTCGGTGTGATGCCTCTACGTTTTAATGTCTGCTGCTTAATTGGCTTCACCTTGAACCGATGCTAAAGAGCACATGCACTGTGAATGTCACGACCAGACAGGCGTGACTACGCTTCACCGAGCAACGGGAAGCTGCGTTAATCACATGCCCCACCTGTCTAGAAGGTGTTGATCGCTATATGCACTCACTGCTCGCGTGCCTGGCAATGTCAAAACAAAAGGGCCGTTTTAACCGCTACAGACGTATTTTGAGGGGGCTTCCCTTTTTGAATTGAGCACGTTTTGTCATAAACACTGGGAGGGTGGGGGATCCCCAAAATCTGACGAGAGAACAGAATGCTCAAATCTGGAACATTGTGTTCTGTCTGTTTACAACTGGGTGTGATCAGGCGGTTGCACGAAATTGCAAAATAGCCAAAGCTATATATAAACCAAAATAAAAGCCCCTGTAGGTACTGTATAGGTTTGATGCCATAGTCCCAAAAGTTGGAAAACAAAGTGAAAACTAAAGCGATCTATTCTATCAGAAAAAATGTAATGGTTCAACCCCTGTCACCACTGCTGGCTGAAGAGTCTCCACCAGAGGGACATTTAGACTGTCCCTCTCGGAAGAATTTACTATTCCACATTAGCCAGACATCTTTGAAGGAGCGGTTATACCCACACTTTTCCCCACCACGAATTATCTGTCGATCGATTATCTGTGGTCTATCTGTTTATGGTGATGGGTGAACGGTCGGGATGTTTAAGAAATATTTTATTGCAACTGCCGTGCCAGGAGATTGAACCGGCGACCGCTGGCTGTATTGTCCAGCGTTCTTAACCGTCACTCCACGCAGTACCCGCATGCACACACAGTACAGCACGTAAATGCCACGAACCAATTTAATTATATCACTAACAAGTAAACATCAAAGACCCTGTGACAACAGTTTCAAGAGTGCACCTCTGTGTAGCACTGGTGTCAGCCCAAACACTGGAGCTGAAAACTGCACGCAGATGACATTGGACATTTCCATTGCAAATAATAATAATACGGATAAACCTGGTTAAATAGACGACACGGCTCAATGTCACGAGATCAAATTGACTCCCGACTCAACTCAATCAACCAATTCATACCTGCATTGTGTTTTCTAAATAGGGCCTACTTGGCAAATGTGTCTTGCCTGATAACAGCAAATACCTTATCTGGAGCAGTGATCTGAGGAGCGACAAGTCAACAATAACATCGGGGTGCTTGTCAAGCTTCGATACTTCGAGAAGTTGACAAGCAAAACGAGACAGACGCTGAGGTTGCACGTCAACTGTTTTGAGCATCGTCGTTGAATAACAACGTTCCGATGCATTGACACTGGTTAATTTGTTATTTATGTACATACATGTTTTGTCAATTCTTGTGTTTGTTGTGTCGCAGGAATCCCGTAAAGAGCTTGCAAGCTCACTGGGTATTTGTCTGCTGTAATAATAAACAGCTATCTATCTCTATCTGCTGTTGCGAAAGAACATGACTTCATACTTGGTATGTGCAGTCCCGACTAGGTGCCTCGTTTTACAAACAAGGGAGTTTGTTATTGTTTTTGTTTACATATCTCGCAAACGAGACAGTTGACACGACTTGAAAACGGTACAACGTTGGGGTGTCTGTTGTAGCTTATAAACAAGTATAGATTGTGACGGTTGCTCTTCGGAGCTGTTCTTTCGGGATAGCCGTGTCACTGAGCGCTCCCCCTCTCTCCCTCGCGACGTTTCGCCTCCCACGTTGGAAGCATCATCAACGTGGGAGACGACGCGTCGCGAGGAAGAGCGCTCGACACGGCTATCCCGTGTGACACGGCACAGTATACAATACAAGTATACGAACAAGACAAAGATCCCCCGTAAAACCTTAACAGACTGTAGGGTCAAGCGCTGTTAGCGATCAGTACCTATAAAGGCCAGCACGGCACACGATGGGGTGGGTAACCAGCACCACGCCCGGCCCACTGTGTCTTCCTAGCAGCAATGTTTACACGCCGCACCAGGTACCGATTTGAGACGGAATCGACCTAGGAGAGAGGTCCAGGACCGGTTCAGAAAATATGCACCCGTGTTGGCCTTGGGCGGTGACCGGTGTTCGTGGCGCAGTGCGCTAACCGCCACCGCGCCGTCCCCCCGACACAATACGCAGACACACGACCCCCCCTTTTCCCCGCAACTCATTCCGCTCTCTGCAATAGGAAGCGCCAAGGTTTCCGGCACAGAGCCAGCGAAGAGCGTAAACACATAAACAAGCGGGGCGGCGAGCTGCAGACAGGCGCCCGCTCACGTGAGACAAAACACTAGATGCTAATCCTATTATGTCTGAGCGCTAGACGCGTGAACCAGACGGCCCTGGGGGTACGAGACTGCGCGACACACGCACCAAAACACACAGGCCACCAAGAAGAATACGTTAAAAATAAACGCGCAGGCAGACCGGCGGCCACAGTCTAGTGCTCTCTAGCGCATCGACCCCGCCGCAGAAAGCACCCAACGTGAAATGCAGGGGATGCACGGTTTTCGCGGATCTGTGTCAGGGAATTGCCGTCAAGAGATGATGCTCTTTTGGGATAGCGGTGGAAAGGGGCGTCGACACGGCTGTTCCGAAAGAGCAGCTCGTAAAAGCAATTCACGAACCAATGCTTTGTGTTTTACAAATGCTGTCCGGTGGTAGTTTGGGAAAACGTATTAAAGTTTGTTTAGTTTTTATTTACGGCGTGGATAGACGTTTTTAACAAATGAAACGGTGGCGCGGTGAGTAGCGCTGCCGCCTCACAGCAAGAAGGAATCCCGGTTCGAATCCCGGCTCGGGTGCCTTTCTGTGTAGAGTTTGCATGTTCTCCCCTTGTCCGCATGGGGGTTCCGCTGGACACTCCGCTTTCCTCCCACAGTACAAAGACATGCTGCTGCATAGGTTAATTGGCCTGCGGACTAAATTGCCCCCGGTGCCCTGTGATTGACTGGCGTCCCATTCTGGGTATAGCCCTGCCCTGCACCCTATGTCTGCCGGGATAGGCTCCGGCTCACCGCGACCCTGTCCAGGATTAAGCGTGTGGGAAAGTAAATGTCAAACTAAACTCTGACCGTAGATTTTTATTTCCCAACACAAGGATAAAAAAAACACGCGTCTATTTTAGAGTTTCTTAATTATAGCGCGCAACATCAAACCAGGTCAGTCGCCTAAATTAGACAGGCTAATTTTAAAACCAGGAGTAGGTTAAGGCACCTGCACGTTCTATTTGTTGATGTCCATGGCGTAAGAGATTTAGTTTCCAGGTAGGCGTTAACGTGACCATCATTTCCTCATCGCGGCTCCCGGCTGCTGACGAGCTCCAGTTTTTCCAGTCGCTCGCTGGATACTGCCAGGGGCGGTCTCAATGATCCCGGGGCCCCAGACACAATTCAATGATGGACACCCCCGCCCCCACCGAATTCTCCCAATGAATGATGCAATAATGGACTTCAATTTCAATCTCAGGACTTAATACATTTCTTTTAACAGAGCATCAAGCAGTGAACACTTTTTTTTTCTACACGACGATTGAAATGTACACCAAATCATCCCAATGAATGTTGCAATGATGGACTTCAATTATAATCTTAGATTTCATGGATTTATTTTGACACAACACCAAGCGGTAAACAAACTTTCTTGTTTACATGACTAATCAATTGTGAAACTATCGTGGAATTGTCTGCGTGCCGAATGTCGCTCGGCCAAACGGCTGGCCATCGTCACCCCCCCCCCCTTCATGGGGGGCCCCCCTATAATTGCCTGGGTTGTCCGACGGTTCAGACAGCAAAGTGGATGCTACTGCAGGTTGGCAGGCACGAGTTTTGAACGTTGTTCCGCCCTGCTCTCGTTGTTCCTCATATACGCGCTGTGCAAGGCATTGCTTATAGGCACGTTGTTTGTGTTCCGCTTTGGTGTGGATGTGGTTTTATCTGACCTTTACAATTTAAATAACCCGACATTCCCGACTTATAACAAGGATGGCGTTTGGAAAATAAACACGAGTTTATCTGACGCCCAGCTACAAACACTGTGGGCGGAGACGCAAAAAATGCACATTTATAATCACGAATTTGTATATACGTTATCTTTTTTGTGGTGAGTACGCCATAGGCTAATTAAGTAAGAAAAGCCAACAGACTTTCGGAACAACAGTGGAACGTAAACATCAAAAGTTTTTGATATTTTATGATATTTCGATGTTATATTTCAAACGCAAACATTTATCACATGCATTCCCAGAATTGCAATTATGTTCTGCTTTTGAGAAACCTGTTCAACGAAAACTTAGATTACGTAAACTATACCTATAACCATTCAAATGCTTTAAATATGCCACTTGAAAAGTAGTGGAGTCAGTTTTTATATAATCTGGAAATAACCGTTGAGCTATGTAGCTCTATTTAACAGCTGTCCAACAGGGAGGGGTAAGCAAGTTAGAACATCCGGGGGCACCAAGGACAATTTAATTAGGACAATTAATCGAGGCAGCATGTCTTTGAACTGTGGGAGGAAACCGTAGTGCACGGGAAAAACAACGTACATCCATAACAATGAAAGCTCAACTCCCGTCAACCTTGAAAGTCACAAAATCTAATTTCCAAGAATTGACGATACTACCCAAAACAAACTACGCAGGCCACACGGTTAGCGGGGTTAATGGCTTCCGGTCCAGGACAAACACGGAGTGGGAGCCAAGGAATGGAACGCATCAAAATGCGGCCCACCCGTGGGAGATGGAACGACGAAACCAGTTTGTTTGCAGGTGCTGGCTGGATTGTTGCATTTGTCGGCTTGGGGAGGTCTTCTTGGGGAGGTTATCGGCCAATTTAATTATTGGCAATTTCATTAATTGGCCGATAGTATCGTTTTTAATAACATGGGTTTCTCAACCTTTTTCACCTCACGGCCCACTTGGGTCTGGTCTCCACGGACCATTAGGTGGCGTTCGCGGCCCATCGATCGGTTGAAAATGGCAGACTCGGTTAATTGCCCTGGCTAAATTGCCCCCGGTACCCTGTAGAAACGTGATGTAACTTGCTTACCACTCCCGGCTGGACAACTGTAAAAAAAGCTACGTGGCGCAACGGTTCCTTCCAGCTCACGTCAAACTGACCTACATTATGTCCTATAATTTATCGCTATTGCTTCACTCTCAGTTGATCTGTCTTGATGTTGTTGACATTCCCTTCTCTCCACAGCCTTGCGCAGCTCTTTGTGACCCTCGGGTGAAAGGCGTTCTATAACTGCTATTATTATTATTACATTGAAGTGAGCCAGACAACTGTCTCGGGGGTAAGCGGGGCGCATGAAACGTCGCTTGGAGATCTTCACAAAGCAGTGGGGATGTGCCCGTGACTTACAACGACCACGGTGGCGGTGGTGTTGGTATCAAGCCCCTTGCTCAGGATCAGCAGGCGACAGGGTCCTCCTCAGTGACGCTGGGGCAGCGTTTGCCGTGGCCGTGGCCTTGATGGGTGGTGGGCGTTTTTTTGTGGAAAACTCTGTGGGCGTGTGACGAGCTGGCGGTGCACCCGTTATCCGCAGAAAAGCGTCGCCCTATCGCGCCCACCGTCTCACCACTCCCACACCTCCTCCCCCCTCACCAGAGCTGCACCTGCAGCGACGGCAGCGCGGGTCACGAACCGGTCTGCAGCCCCAACCTCCTCGTGCGCACGGCGCCCCATAAACCCCGAGCTACGGCCAACGCCGGTGACGATTTTCTGAACCGGTTCTGGGACTCCCCTAGCTCGACTCGGCCTCAAATGAGTACCTAGTGCGGGAGACAAAGGCGGCCCGGCGTGGTGCTGGTCACCCACTTTCTCGTGTGCCGTGTCGACCTTCATAGGTGCTCGCTAACAGCACTTGCCCCTACAGTGTGTTAAGGCCATACGGGGGTAGTCACTAGCGGTCCCAACCGTTAAGGTTAATTCTCCGGACTAAAGTTCCTGCTGCTGCCCCTGGTGCACTGAGACGGTGTAACTTGCTTACCCCTCCACCGGAGCTACAAGCGCAACGCTTCCATCCATCCATCCATTGTGCTGGATGAAGCAGTCCCCGTATCGTCACCTGGCGCTGCCACGATTATCCCTCCTGTCAATGCGCATGTTTGCGTCGCAGAAATCCCGTAAAGAGCTTGCAAGCTCACTGGGTATTTTTCTGCCGTAGTAATAAACATCTATCTATCTATCTATCCCGGGCGTGAATCGATGCAATTGCTGCATGTCCACAGTGCTCATACTTTGGCGGATCATTGCATCCTTTGACTGCCATTCCATTACCAGCCTCGCTAAAAATCTTTACTGCCAAAGACCATTTTTTCTTACGTCAATAGGATGTTTCCGATTTGTGTTTGTTCACTGATCCATGAATAGTTCCTCTTTTTGACTCTCCGTTTATTCTCAAAAATAATATCTCCATTCCTTTCGTCACTCGCTTTTTTTTTAGCTTTTGTTCCAGTTTTTTTCCCCCAAAACAAGCCACACATCGCTCGCGCATGTGCAACAAGCTATTGGTTTTGCCTCCAGTACGGGTTTACGTGTGCACATAGGCTGTGTGCTCTTTCCACATTCTGCGTCTTGTTTGAAACTTATACGATTCAGCCAGCGCCATCACTGGTCATGATGGGCCAGGTTTTTGTCACAATTTTGCAGATTCGATGCCATTTTATTATTCTCAGGGTACATGTTTCTGATCCATGTTATAACTGTTTCGATGTATGTTTTCACGGCTCGAGTCATCATGGTTGCTCTTCAGAGCTGTTCTTTCGGGATAGCCGTGTCGAGCAATCTCCCTCTCTAGCTCGCGACGTTTCGCCTCCCACGGCTAACCCGATCTCGACAATATGCGCATCTGTGTAACCATTTACATTGTTGTCCTTTGCATGTAGCAACTGTATCATTTGAATTCATTTTCCATTACCTTTGGAAAGTGTCGTCGATTAACAGCATTAACAACCGACAATCGTAATCTATTTTCCACTACTGCCACCGCCCGGCATTAAACAACATTGTATATCCTTATCATATTTATTTACTTCACTACAACGTTAGCCGAGGGCAAACAATACAAAGCAACCTTTGTCTTGGCCTTAAACGTGATTAAATAACCCCATCACAAAAGACCCGGGGGTCAAGGTAGATTCGTTCACGTCGCGATCCCTGTCAGGCAATACTTGGTGTTGCCTGCAAATTCTACCAAACACTTCGAAGCCGAGCTGAAAGACAAAGATGTCCAGAAGCTAGCCATCGTGCTTCGAAGAATCGCAAAGAAGAAGAACTGCGCGGCTGAATCCCCGAACACCGATTGGTATACAATAACATCAAGTTTTAGAGAATTAAATGTAAAGTGGGGGGGGGGGTCACGAGACAAATGGACCACCTTGTACATGCTGCTTTTGTCTAGGTTAAATTGGCCTACCGAGTACATTTCCCCCGGTGCCCTGCGATGGACTGGCGTCCCATCCTGGGTATAGCCCTACCTTGTACCCTCTGTCTTACCCATCCCCGCTGGACAAACTGTTAAACAAGCGCAACAGGTAGGTTCCTTCCAGCTTAAAAAACAACTAACTGACAAATTATAGAAGGTCCCTTACAAACGCGTGGAAAGGGTTTTGTGTGCAAGGGCCACCAAAACCCCTTAAAAAGTCAGGCAGATGCCACCTTTGTTTTTCTGGACTACAGACCAAGAACGATCGAAGAGAGAGACCAAAAAAAAAATTACCCATCTAGCCGTGACGCGGACATAGCTGTCACCCGTGCTCTCGTCAACATCCAATGGCGGCAAAGTTGGTGGCTGCTTACCTAATGCCGGGTCAACGTCACTTGCTATAAATAGAACGGTTTAATAAGGAGGCTTGTTGCTGAGCTAGGCTCCTCAAACCCGGATGGGTGTCGAACCACAGCAGACGGGCAGAGCTGCCGCTCAGCCCGGCCGGCGCCCGTTGGAGATGTTATGTAAAAAGGGGTCTTCGTCACAGACACGCGTCTGTACACAATGTGTCTCGAAACAAGATGTTGCGTTATCCACGCAGTGTTTGGACTGTATACGCAACAAAAAAAACCTCATTGTGATTTGCGTGACAAGCGGCAATGACACACCGACACACGTTACCAACCACACACAACGTGTGCCTGCTCATAGTGTTAGGAAAGACAAAGTTCCCTCCCCCCCGTATAGCCTTGACAGACTGTAGGGTCAAGTGCTGTTGTTGAGCACCTATTAAGGGCAACACGGCACACGAGGAGGCAGGTGGCCAGCACCACGCCCGGCCGCCTTTATCTCCCTAGTGGCAATGTTTACACACCGCGCTAGGTGGTGCCTCAATAGTGTTAGGCACTGCCAGGCAGACAGTCCCTAAGACACAACATGTGCCTGCTAGGTTTTTCGGCCACTGCCAGACATTAACTACCAATTCCTAAGCAGACGGCAACATGTACCTGCTAGGTAGCGTTAGGCACTGCCAGATATAAGCTTCCAGACACAACACGTAATGCCAATGAGAACATCATGTGTAGCGGAGTCAGGCATGCGGTTCAGTAGTCACGGTGTCCCTGAGTTGAACTTGTCAGAAAGCGTTTGCAGCAGCAGCTTCCACATTTTTATAAGAAACGCAACCTCACCACTGTAAATACGTAGACAATCGCATACGTCTATAGTTTGTCTACGTCTTCATCGAGTAACAAGTATTAGCCGTCGGTTTCTGCGAGTCATTTGCAGAACGACAGTAAACAACGCCGGGGTGGTCTGAGAAAAACGGTATTTCGATTCTCTGTACGTCCTCTACACATGGTAGAGTTGACAAATAAAGTTGAATTGAATTGTGTAAATGACACCGCACACTCGCTGTCATCAACACAACCTTGACAATGGGGCAGACTCTACCGATTGTTACTCGATCTTCATCGAGTAACAATCGGTCTTCCCACTACTCCGCTATGTAGACCAACACCGACAGCCCAATAGAATAATTGGCACTTGGCAAACGAACAGAGAGAGGGCACTGTTACAACTGTGTCAATGTGGGATACTGTGAATGAAACACATTTAAGACCCATCCATCCACTGTCAGAAACCGCTCAGTCCTGGACACAGGTTCGCGGTGAGCCGGAGCCTATCCCGGCAGACACAGGGCGCAAGGAAGGGGTATACCCAAGATGGGACGGCAGTCCATGACAGGGCACTGGGGGAAATTTAGTCCACAGGCCAATTAACCTACGCAGCAGCATGTCTTTGGACTGTGGGAGAAAACCGGAGTGCCCGGCAAAAAACCCACGCGGACACGGGGAGAACATGCAAACTCCACACAGAAAGGCCCCCGAGCCGGGATTCGAACCCGGTGTAACAGGCCAAAATATACCCCCTGCACAGAATATACCCGGGGTATAAAAACAGGCTAGCCCGGGATGGGATATAATCTGGCCTTGTGGGGCATAAAAGATCCCCTGTATAACTTTAAGACGCTAGGATCAAGTGCTGTTAGCGAGCAACATCTACAAAGGCCAGCACAGTACACGAGGAGGTTGGGTGACCAGCACCACGCCCGGCCGCCGCACGTCAAACACACACAAACACCTTTCCAATATCCCAGTCAATGTCAAATGGTTAAGTATACAGCGGCGAAACTTGACGGAGACCAATTTAGGCAGAGGGGTGTGTCACGCTTGTCAACTTTCGGGAGGCGTGGTGGTGACACAGCAACAGCAGCAGCCAGCACACAGAGCGCCATGAACCCAACGACCTCGGTTCGATTCCCAGCCACTGACAACAGCACTGATGAGTGACATCTGTTAGGTGCTCCCCTCCCCTCCCAGCCCCAGCTACCTGCTTCACCAACCCAGCGTGGTGAAGTAAGGTCTAGCGCGGCCAGGTGCTGACCAGCGCGGTCAAGTATAGTCAAAACAACCACCCATGACCGACAACGGCGCGAGGGGGCCCAACGCGAGCGGTGGACCGACAAAGATCTGTAAACATTATTATTATTAGCAGCAGAGTACCCGCCCTACGGCCGCTTGTCTTTCCGAGCGTGTTTCACGTTCTACTGACGTCTCTTGTTTATGGCGTTTTGTGCCGACTTGATTACTGCTTTAACCTAATGCCCTTTTAGGAAGATTGCCGCTGGCTCTCGTACGTTTCAGGAAGAGTCATTAGTAAGTGGGAAGTAACGCAGCAATGAGACGTAAAATGCTCGGTGTTGTGCAGATACAATTTGCACGTGTGAAGGATTCGAACCCGGGTACTCTCAGTGCGGACGTACACACGTAAAAAAACACTTGCTCCATTATATATAAATGTATAGTTGTGTATATAGATTAATCGTTATCACAATTCTGCTGGAGGAAGGCCATCGTCTTATTAACCTACGATGTAATTTAAATAACTAGCTTATACTTCCCAAGGTATATATACACACACAGATACTGCTGGGTGCTGCATAGGTTAATTGGCCTGCGGACTAAATTTCCCCCGGTGCCCTGTGATGGACTGGCGTCCCATCCTTGGTATAGCCCTGCCTTGCGCCCTGTGTCCGCCGGGATAAGCTCCAGTCCAAATACATGTTGCTGCCTAGGTTAATTGTCCTGACTAATTTGCCCCCCGGTGCCCTGACATGTTGCAACTTGTTTGACCCCTCCCGGTTGGAAAACTGTTAAAACTAGCTACATAGCTCAATAGGTTCGTTCCAGCTTAAATAAAAAAATTATAATAGCTTCCCAAGTTGTTCTTTCCGGATAGCCGTGTCGAGCGCTCCCCCTCTCATTCGCGAGGTTTCGCCTCCCACGTTCAAAGCATCTTCAGGCGTTCTGAGACAGTCTCATCCCGAAAGAACAGAGAGAACAGCTTGATGTTGTCAATGCGCATGTTTGTGTCGTCGGAATCCAGTGCGCTTGCAAACTCCCGTAAAGAGCTTGCAAGATCACTGCGTATTTTTTCTGCTGTAATACTAAACATATATCTATTCCAGCTCTGAAGAGCAACTATCACGAATCGAGCCGTGAAAATTTACATCAGCGACCGACTAACATCTCCCAACAAATGTACAATCAACTCTCCATTATCTGGGACATTGAAGCGGTGCTCTGACAGAACAAAACACCGACTGATACGGTAACAGACACCGTATGCAAATCAAGCCGTAAAAACATATTTATTGCTTACCTAATGGGGAGGGCGAAGTTGTAAAATGTCTCATCTGTTTTATTGCATATCGTAATCGGTTTACTTGACGACAGGTCTGTGGCCACGTGATTACCGTGTCACTGGTCATTAGGGAGTGAAGAGTGGCTAATGATTAAACCAGGCAGCACGCTCACTCATATTCCCCGTGTTGCTTTCACGGACTCTAGGACACAGGTGCTCGTAGTGAGTGGCACCTACAAAGGCCAGCACGGCAATTGCAAGGGTGGGTAGCCAGCACCACGCCCGGCCGCCTTTGTCTCCCTAGTGACGATGTTTTTACACACTCCCACCGTGTACTCTTTTGAGGGTGAGTCGACCCAGGGGAGGCCCAGGACCGGTTCAGAAATCCTCACTGGTGTTGGCCGTGAGCGGGAAACGAACTCGGGTCGCCAGGTGCGTAGCCCAGCGCGCTAATCACTGAGCTTGCGCTCGCACAAGACTTAGGAGACTGTAGGGGCAAGTGCCGTTAGCGAACACCTACGAAGGTCAACACGGCACCCGAAGAGGTGGGTGACCCGCACCACGCCCGGCCGCCTTTATCTCCCTAGTCGCGATGTTTACACACAACACTAGGTACTCATTTGGGGTTGAGTCGACCCAGGGGACGCTCAGGACCGCTTCAGAAATGTTTCACTGGTGCTGGCCGTGAGCGGGATTCAAACTGGGGTCGCCGGGTTTGTAACCCAGCGCGCTAACAACTGAGCTACCGCTCCCCACAACACACACACACACACGCAGAGTCGCCACACGCACGTGCGTGACACAGAATACATATTGACATGCCTTCAAGGTACTCCGACTGCTTCTGGGTATTAATTCAATCAACAGGCGTCAGAGCAGACTCGCGCTGCAGGGCACGCTTGAATCTCACGGCCGACTTGTATTCTTGGGAGGTGATGAATACTAGTATTATAAAACACCGCGTGTAACAGAGCCCGTAGCTGAAACAAATTATCGAGACAATAACATCTAACACAGATGCGGCTTGCTCAGATATCTTACATGTAATAATAATAATAATAGCATTTATATAGCGCCTTTCACCCGAGGGTCACAAAGCGCTGCACAGAGCTGCAGAGAGAACGACATGTCAACAACGACGGAGCACGGAAAATCAGCAATAATTTTTTTGGGGTTTTTTTTTGTGACACTGATGTTCGTTAATCCATGTGAATGTTGTGAATTTTAATTGGAATGGCCCACGTAATAGGTGCTGAAGCTGACCAGAATTTACTGTGTCATGATGTAGTTTTGTCACGGCTCGATGTATGAGAATTGTAATACATTATTGTTATTAATATTAAATTCTTATTCTTCTCCGTGCGGCTGATGTTGACGCAGAGAGGAAGAGCTACAACGTTACATTGGACAGGTTACATTATCCAAAGAAATGCTGCCTCGGTTAATTGTCCTGCTGACTAAAGTGTCCCCCGAGAAACATGTTGTAACTTGCTTACCCCTCCCAGGCTGGACAACTGTTAAAAAGAGCTGAACAACTCAACGGTTCGTTCCAGCTCACGTCACGACTGAGCGACTGCCATGGACTATTGTGTGGGGAGTAGCACGGCGCACGGCTGGTCGCTCGCAGACCGCTCGAGAACGGCGGTTGTAGGGCGACGCGCGGATCACAGTTGGTGTATGCAAAGTCACCGTAATGAACGACAAGACAGGTTGCACTTAGCATTGCATTTTAGTGGCTTTTGAAAAACAGCAAATGTCTCCCAACCCAACGGCACCGCGGTGCTTCACCTCCAAGCTTTAGAAAGCGTTAGTCATCCAGGCGCACGCTCATTTTTCCATTTACACGCAGCAAACAGTCCTCGAATGACCATAAAATTTGACCGTAAAATAAACATCTCCTCAAAGTTAATCCGTGGGCGAGGCTTTCTTTCTTAAATGTGCGTTTATTGTCCATAGCGCCGCGGCGAAGATTGCATTTTACTGTGTTTGACCCTACAGCGCAAATAGTGAATGCGTTATTTTGATTTGCTTTGGAAACTGGTCTTGGGGGATTCCCCCCCGGTCCTGTCTGGGTCTTCGTTCGTATTGACCTTTGGTGTTTATATGGCACAATGCAGGTCAAAGTTACAGCTGGATAGCATGCAAGTGCGGGCGTGCGTGCAACGTATTAATATAAACGGGTGATTACGACTCACTCGCTCAAGTGAAATGTGTTAGTCGATGGCAGGTCCCGCAATTCAAGTGATGTGTCAAACAGTTGTGACATTGGCTCGATTCATGATGGCTGCTCTTCAAAGCTGTTTACGGCTATCCCGAAAGAACAGCTTTGAAGAGCAACCATCAAAAGTGTTCATGCATCCACCCATTGTCAGAAACCGCTTAATCCTGTACAGGGTCCCTGTGAGCCGGAGCCTATCCCTGCAGACACAGGGCGCAAGGCAGGGCCGTGAGTAGCACTGCTGCTTCACAGCAAGAGGGCCCTGGGATTGATTCCAAGTTCGGGTACTGCCTATCTGCGTGTAGTTTGCATGTTCGCTCCCGTGTCTGCGTGGGTTTTCGTCTGGTACTCCGGTTTTCTCACACAATCCAAAAAACATGATTCCTAGGTTATTTGTCCTGGCCCAATTGCCCCTTGTGCCCTGAGATGTTGTAACTTGCTTACTCCTCCCCGCTGGACAACTGTTAAAACGAGCTACAAGCACTCGATGGTTCCTTCCAGCTTAATTACGAACGGAATAACAGAGGAGGAGGAGGAAGAGCAAGACTACTCGAATTATCTCCTGAAGCCGTCTCGTTGTGGCAGGCAGACCTCATTGCGTTGCCATACGCACGAATATAATGGAACCCCACATATCAGTGATGTTATCCTACTAAACAATACATTGAAATCAGATTTCCATAAACGTGTCTAACGCCACGTGGCGTTATTTTGGTTTTAGCACTGAAAAAGAACATGCTCACATGATCAAAATTATGCAACGGCCATAATCTCTGTAAGGTAGCCCCGACTTCCGTGAGGTTTGTGAAATCTTACGAAAAGTTCTGTTGAAGTGTTTTTTTTAAACGCATACTATACAACAACGGTAGATTTGATGGACGATGTAAATCTCTGAACACAATACATCCTTTCATGAACATTAATAAAAACATTTCACTTAGTCTGACAACGCCAAACAGGTTCAACTCACGAGACTACAGGCTTGCTTTAAATCAACCGAAGATTGTGACATTTTTTTTAAAAGTGGAACTTTCTTTCACACACACTGTACGTGTCCGAAAATATATATTAAAAAAACCCCAACAGCTTCTGCCAACACACGAGTATTAAAACGCATCACTGAAAAATATAGATTGTTCTTGTACTGTATTAATTTGAACGTTCCAAACACGAATCACACCGCACACACAACACACCACATTAACACAAGGAATAATTTGGTTCACATAATGACTCATTTCGCAAAGGCGTTGTGTACATCAAGGCATAACTTAAGGTAAGGCTTACGTGGATATAATTTGACGAGTTTTGCGTCTTTATTCGGCAATCTGGAATGGCTCGTGTAACCGCAGGAGTTTGAATATCACGTCGAACAACACTTGGTACAGTCCACTATCCAAGCGCGTTCAATGCAGTCCTCAAAGTTTGAAACCAAAACATATATAGGTATACTGTACTACACGGGGCTTCAGGTACGACTCGAGTTTTTCTGCAACTGCAGTAAGGCTAGCTTGGAGAAGAAATCATAAGCGTAAGGCACGACCACTAGGAAAACGAGGAATGCGTAAATCCACAATACTCGGGTGTTGTTGTACCCCATATTACTCAGAAACGCAGCATTACAACATAAAAATAAGGCGAGATTGATGTAGCGTTCCGAAGCAATTCCAAGCTACAGCTGCCCGGTCTGTTCGGGTTTAAATGAAGCCACTCTCTCACGTAAATCACACACATACGTACAAAACTCGAGCGCGCGCCTGTTTACATCGGAAGCGGACCCGTTCCAGCTTCAACGTAAAGAACAAAAATACATCTCGATTATATATATATATTTTCTTTTTAACCGCAAGTTCTCGGTAAACACGACCCGATGCGTAGGTAGGGAACGATGAGAATCGGGCGCAGCAACAGCGTGCGGCCATGGCGCTCGATTTCGCTTTTGAGCGTGACTCACACTGTGACCACAAGGCACGATGCGCGGCATGGCGCAGAGATCCCCAACCCTCGGCTCTCGCACGCGACGCGGTGTTTGTTGTGTGCGTGTGTGCGCGCGCCGCGCAGACTTTACACAGGCACGCGCGGACGCATCTCGCACCGTTATAAAGAAACGCGCTCACGCAACAAACAAAGAGCAAGATCCCCCCCGTATAGCCTTAGCAGATTGGAAGGGCAAGCGCCGTTGGCGAGTAGCACCTGTGCGGGTCGACACGGCGCACGACGGTGTGGGTGACCGGCACCACGCCCGGCCGCCTTTGTCTCCCTAGTGGCATTGTTTATACAACTCGGGTCGCCAGATTTGTTAGACAAGCGCGTTATCCACTGAGCTAACACGCACGAGCTCACACGTGTATGCCATAAACGCACCCGGGCACCCGGGCACACGTACGAACACGCACGGGCGCGCGGGGGACTCACGCGCTAGCTCGGAAGAATACATGAACGCACCGACACGTTGCGTGCGTGTGACACCCACACACGTACGCGAAAACGCACGACGCGCTTTGAACACGGACACACGTACACATATACAAGAGACAAATATCCCCGCCCCCCTGTACAGCCACAACGGGCTTTTGGGGCAGGTGCTGTTTGCGAGAATCACCTGTGAAGACCGGCACGGCACACGAGAGGGGGGGATGCTGGCCAGCACCAGACCTGGCCGCCTTTAAGTCTGCCTGATGGCAATGTTTACCAAAGACAAAATTGCCCCTGTGTAGCCGTACCAGACTGTCGGTTCAGTTTCTGTTATCGAGCACCTATAAAGGCGAGCACGGCGCACGAAGGGGTGGGTGGCCAGCACCACGCCCGGCCGCCTTTGTCTCCCTAGTGGCAATGTTTACACACCACACTAGGCACTCGTGTGAGGCCGAGTCGACCTAGAGGAGGCCCAGAACCGGTGCAGAAAATCGTCACTGGCGTTAGCCGTGAGTGGGAATCGAACTTGGGTCGCCGGGTTCTTAGCCGAGCGCGCTCACCACAGAGCCAACGCTCCCCAAAGACAAAGATCCCTCGTATAGCCTGAACAGACTGTAGGGGCAAGTGCCGTTAGCGAGCACCTATGAAGGTCGACACGGCACCCCATTACTGCACACACACACATCGGTGTCTGCATATGGCACAACCATACACTTTAAAAATATACTGCACGTCTTAAACGTGTGTTTAGATCAGCCTATACGGAGACTGTAATACTATCCTGAAGCATTTTGTTTAAGCGAGACACTTCTGGACCAAATCTCAGCATTCTGATGGCCTAACACAAGCGTCCTTACGCGGAGCAACGCGCACGTGTTGAATTCTATTAGCCGTGTCGAGCGCTCCCCCTCTCAACTTAGCGACGTTTCGCCTCCCACGTTGGAGACATCCTCAGGCGTTCAACGTGGGAGGCGATAGTCATAACGTTCCACGTTGGCGCCGCCCGATCGTCTAATTGACGCCGCAAAGCGCATCAGCCTTGACCCAGACACACACACACGATATGCCTGTGATCGAATCACTCGACGATGCATTTGTGCGTGCAGGCAAGGGCAGGTTTACTGAAATCACAGTGGCAGCTTAATAGGGCTCTCGCCCCGGAGCGGAACATATTTGAGGATTAGTCACCTAACGCATTTGTGTCTCACGCTCACTTACTTTGTTTTTACGTTGGGAAGAGAAAAAATGCACTCGCTGCTGAGTGATTAACGCACGCGCGTTGAGGAAGCCGCTAGCGGCTGCCTGTCACTGCAGAGGGAACATGTCGTTCTCTCTGCAGCTTTGTGCAGCGCTTTGTGACCCTCGGGTGAAAGGCGCTATATAAATGCTATTATTAGTATTATGTCGTAAGCGCAGTGGTTTGTGCCCGGCCCGTTCTAATATGGGTTCCAATCATGCTTGTTGGGAGTGGTGGGGCAGCGGACAGTGCGCTACGCGACGCCCCGAGTTCGATTCCCGCTCACGGCCGACACCAGCGACGAATTTCTGAACCGGTCCTGGGCCACCCCTAGGTCGACTCAGCCTAACCCTTACTAAGCGGCTGTGTCGGGTAGAGGCGGGTTTACCACACGCAAGCCAAAAGTGCTCTATTTCGGACATTGGTGACAAAAGCCTTCACGGTGCATGTCGTGAGCGCAGCTGCAACGCTCACAACGTTGTTGACGAATGTCTGTGCGGAAAGTCGACTCCGCAGGAAAGTACCGTCCGAGATATAGATGATTACGGCGGCGTACGTGTTCCGCGTTTGGCTTATCACCACGATGTGAAAAGAGAGTTATTCTAGGGGGGAAAACCAGCGTTTGAATAACACGCGCATTTGTCACGAACGGTGCACACAACGCGACAGTGATGTCGCAACTCAACTCAACTATGAGTCCCGCGTTGCCTTCAGTGTCCCGCCAGACAGTCAAGTAATACTTGGTATTGCCTGCGAATTCTACCGAACACTTCGAAGCCGAGCTGAAAGACAACGATGTCCAGAAGCTGACCATCGTGCTTCGAAGAATCGCAAAAAAAGAAGAAGACCAAACAGCGTGTTGTGTAGCAAGCCCGATTCTGCAGGTGAGTTTTAGAGAGTCGAAACCCATGCTCTTTCGCGACGTTTCGCCTCCCAGCCTGATGATGCCTCCAACGCGCGAGGCGAAACGTCGCAAAGGAGAGCGGACGAACGCTCGACACCACTGTCCCGAAAGAGCAGCGCTTGAGAGCAACTCTCATACTTCGAGCCGTGAAAACATACACAGAGCGCTATTCGATTCGACGCATCCATCCATATATTGTCATAGTTAATCCCTGCCAGGGTGATATACAGAACTATTGAATAAGGGCATCCCCGTCTTAAAAGGTCATGTGTGCGCGTCACTATAAACTAAGCATTCCTGCACGTCAGTTGTAAGCTGCTCGGCATACACTATTTGTTAAACCAATAAAAGTACATCTATGTATGGAAAACACACATCAGTAAGTGTATTTGTTATACTGTACTTTAAAAATAATAATCTCTGCTATAAGTAGAGTCGGGCGGCACGGTGGCGCGGTGCGTAGCGCCGTCACCTCTCAGCTCGAAGACCCTGGGTTCGAATCCCGCCTCGAGTGCCTCTCTGTGTGGAGTTTGCGTGTTCTCCCCGTGTCCGCGTGGACACTCCGGTTTCCTCCCACAGTCCAAAAACATGCATAGGTTAATTGGCCTGCGGACTAAATTTCTTCTGGTGCCCTGTGATGGACTGGCGTCCCGTCCTGGGTAGAGCCATGCCTTGCGCCCTGTGTCTGCCGGGATAGGCTCCGGCTCACCGCGACCCTGTGCAGGATTAAGCGGTTTCTGATAATGATGATGATGACAATGATTGCTCTTGGCATCAAAAACCCACACACTCAAAAGAAGCGAGTCAGGATTTCACAGGGGTGGAAGTGGGAAATAATCACTTTGGGGATGCACCCGGGGCAGGAAATACCCTGTGACCTTGCAAGTTCTTTGCAGGATTCTCCCCCAGAACAATTTTGCACGTTCTCCCCCGTGTACGCGTGGGTTTGCCCCGGGCACTCCGGTTTCCATAAAAATAACCATAAAAATGTAAGAGCGCCTAATACGTTCCCTCTGGGATGCGAACGGCGTTCCCCATGCGTTCCCGCCCACTTACACCGCTGTGATTACTTAATAACTGGCCGACAACATCATCATTTATAGGGACGCAGTCTGGCGGGTTGGCGCCGGCTAACCGCGTGGCTACACCCCCCCTCCCCGCCACCACCAACCGCTGCGATTTCCTCCATCGCTTTAAAACTATAATATACGCGACGCAACTATAAACGAAAACCGCGCGTGCTTAAAATGACCACGAATTCGGGAGGCGACTCGGTTCACGCATTAACGGCGAACCTCCGCGCTTTTTTCCAAAACGCGGCTCGGAAACTGTGGTCGTCAAGACGATTGGCTAACCTACAGAGCTCCTAGGACACGCCGTGCGATGCTTGTTTGTTTCTGGTTTCCGAGGGCAGCAGGAAGTCCACTTCTTCCCACGTTGTCGAGCATCCGCACACGCCGAGAAGGGAAGTTTCGCCAGCTCTGCGTCCGAGCGAAGGTCGCTTCCTTAAAACGTAGCCCCGACGCCGCCAGGGACGTGAACCGATGTGTCTCACGACAGCGGGACAACGCCCGTAGTTCGTCAACTGTTCACGCGCGGCGCTTTAGACACAGGTTCACGCGTGGCGCGTTCACACGCGTACACACGCGCACGCGTGCTGTAAGACGCATTGAGCTCATGAACACTTATTCGCAAGAGCCACTTTTACGAGGACAGCTCACTAACCACACGGAAAAGTTCACACGGAGCACGTGGATTACGCGAAGCTACGCAGTTCACGCGTGGCCCGTTGACCGCGTTCACTCGCAAACGCACGATGCCACACAAAACCAAAGCCCGTGGCCCAAATGTTTGTTTACATGGACCACGTGGGGATCAGGGGAGAAGCGTTCACGTCGCGATCCCTGTCAAGTAATACTTGGTATTTACCTGCAAATTCTACCAAACACTTCGAAGCCAAGGAGCTGAAAGACAACGATGTCCAGAAGCTCAACAGATGCCAGAAGCCCCTCAGTCCGGAGCAAGAAGAGAGGCCAATGCCCGCCACCTTTAAGGCCAGCACTGACTATTACATCTCTAAATGCTGAAGGG
Organism: Geotria australis; assembly: GCA_036362915.1. NCBI lineage: Eukaryota > Metazoa > Chordata > Hyperoartia > Petromyzontiformes > Geotriidae > Geotria > Geotria australis. The sequence continues at coordinate 4,293,805 of JAZEWU010000019.1, read as the reverse complement.
CTGTCTGCAACTAAACAAGAACTCGTTGCAATGGGAAACTGTCATATAACCATCACGCTTCGAAGAATCGAATTGAATTCGAATGGACCACGTGACACGGGCACCTCATAAAACCAAACCCCGCGAAACACAGAAAAAATGCACCCGATCCGGGATATGAACCCGGGTGCGTCTTGCTGTGAGGCGGCAGCGCTGCTCACCGCGCTACGGTGCCGCCCTTCATTGACATGCTGAAGAGTTAATTGTCCTGACTAAATTGCCCCCCGGGTTCCCTTGACATGTTGTAGCTTGCCTACCCTTCCCCGCTGGACAACCGTTTAAAGAAGAGCTACACATCTCAGCGGTTCCTTCCAGCTTCCTTCCAACTTAGATTTAAAAAAAAAACATTGATGCCCTCCCCGTCGACCCCTTCAAATTCTGAGAAAAAAAAAATCTCCGAGCGGCCGTGTGCGGTACAATGCGGAGCGGTGACGCGGTCGGTCACGGTGTTAATATGATCAGATGTGCCTCGCTCACCCGCCTTGCTTATTCACTTAATCGATTACTCGAATGATACGCAGCGCAGTTTTACCATTTATTTTGAACGCGTTCATGTGTTTAACGATTTCGTACGTATGTCCGTCAAGTTTGTCTCCTACTGGTGGATCTTTCTCTGTCGAAAGGTGCGTCTTCCCTCCCCGTTGGGCAACTGTTAAGAAGAGCTACGTAGCTCAACGCTTGCTAAAGCAGCTCACGTAGAAAAAGACTGCCTGCCCATTATGTCAAACGCCCCGTACGGTAGCGACGGCTCGTTCTTCTTCTTTGCGATTCTTCGAAGCACGACGGCTAGCTTCTGGACATCGTTGTCTTTCAGCTCCTTGGCTTCGAAGTGTTTGGTAGAATTCGCAAGCAATACCAAGTACTACCTGACAGGGATCGCGACGTGAACGCTTCTACCTTGACCCCCATTATATAACCGGCTCATTATATAGCCGTATCCATTATGCAAGGTGGATGATTTGATCGAGGCCAGCTAGCAAGACAACAGCCAGAATCGTCTGGATCCTCTATCAACTGTCATTATATAAATATGAGTTATCTAAACACGGGCGGCACGGCGAAGCGGTGAGCAGCGCTGCAGCCTCACAGCAAGAAGTCCCCGGGTTCGAATCCCGGCTCGGGTGCCTTTCTGTGTGGAGTTTGCACGTTCTCCCCTTGTCCGCCTGGGTTTTCACCGCGCACTCCAGTTTCCTCCCACAGTCCAAAGACATGCTGCTGCATAGGTTAATTGGCCTTCGGAATAAATTTCCCCCGGTGGCTTGTGATAGACCGGCGTTCCATCCCGGGTATAGCCCAAGATATCTACTAACTTGCTTATCCCTTCCCGCTCGACAACTGTTAAGAAGAGCTACGTAGGTCAACGGTTCCTTCCAGCTGGAGTAAAAACCGACTGAAATGACTGTATGTCGTCAACAAGTGATGGTCATCGGCAATGATATGATTTGCTCTATATTTGAAAGAATGTAACACCTATAGCACGCGCTATGTACACACACATTACTCTAATAAGTGCGTTTACGCCACACCTTATGAGAGACCGAGCCTTAAAAGTCAATCTACGCAGATCACGTCGACAAATGTCTAAGCAGAGGGGTTTCCCCTTCTCAAGCGAACGAACGTGGGACAACGGGCCCATCTCCTGCTTTTCAAAGCTGAAGTCAGTCTTGGAAAGTCCACACTCTGTGTAAATTCCTTAAGACAACCATCGTTGACTTTCCTACCAAGTGGTACTTGAGTTGCTTTACAATAATACGTCAAAGTTTGAGGCCACTAGTGCATAGATGCCTCATTATGACACAAGAAGAGTTTTTCGAATCGGGCGAGAATCCATCTAGACTGGGGTTTGTTTAAATCTTTCATTGGAAACTTGGGATACAAGAGACGGAAATGCATCTAGACTGGGGTATTTCGCTGGAAATGCATGAGACATGTATAAATGTTGCGGTTGAGAGCAGTTCAGTTCCAAAATAGTCACAAACTCTCAACGCACTGCAGATCTAGAACAACACGTTTCGGCTAAAACCATTCAGAAGCGCCTGATGATGCCTCCAACGTGGGAGGCGAAACGTCGCGAAGGAGAAAGGAGGAGCGCTCGAGACGACCATCCCGATAGAACAGCTTTGGAAAGCAAGTCTCAAATTGAGAACGTATCCTCTATAGCTGTCCTTTCGGGATAGCCGTGTTGCGCCTGTTTAAGTTGGTCATTTCGCACGTTTGTCCTCTCGCTGGAATCCCGCTCAGACGACGAAAGCCCACGGTGGGGATTCTCTGCCGTAATAATATACATCTATATATCGCGTCGGAGGCATCCTTAGCAAAAATGCGATTCTCCTACATCGAGCCGTGGAACCCTATGTCAGCAGAAGTTCTCAATTTGTGAGACGGAACCCCACCTCTATCGGCACTTCGGCCCTGGTTCTCTGACGCAGCACGCGGAGGTGGAGAAATAACATGGTTAGGGGCGTTAGGTAACACACGTCAACACCTTGCGCGCACCGAGTAAACACTTGAGAGATAGCAATAACGTGACGCGGCACGAGCTCTCGGATCAAACCGCGACGATAGTGGAAACAACTTTAGACACACAAACGTCACGATCGCACGCGCAATTAGATCACACCCACGTGAAATAAACAAAAACACACCCAAGGAAAAAACGGGTCAAACCACTCAAGAGACGAAGCTCACCCGTATGGCATGTAAACAGACTGCTGTTTTAAATGACCCACGAAAGCCGGTAACGGCACGCGAGGTAACAGATGGACGACACAACGCCCGGCCGCCTTTGTATCCCGACTGGCGACGTTTACACATCGCACCAGCTGCTCGTCTGAGACTGAATCGTCCTCAGCGGACGTCCCAGAAACCGGTTCAGACAATCGTCTCGCTTATTGGAGGCGATCTGGAATCGAACCTCGGGTCGCCGAGTTCGTAGCCAATGACACACACAGACACACACACAAACACGACATATATAGACGCCACTTTTAAGGAGGCATGACATTAAATAACATCGGGCACGGGATGTTCCATTACCGTGCCTTGCCGCTGAACTTGCGTTACCTATGCTGTTATTATTATTACTATTACCTGTGCAGGTACGATGGGCACGCGAGCGGGGGGTGGAGGCGACAAGAGCTATGTGGACGGGTGGATTGGGGGGGGTTCGAGAGGAAGGCGGTTCGAGCTTGAAGGCAGAACGACACTCGCTTCTCGCGTATTGGTTGCCGATAGGAGTAGGGGGGGGCGAATGGTGGTATGGTGGTGGGGGGAAGCTGTGTGGGGAGACGTCAACAATACGGGCGGACTCCAGGGCAACCCACGGAGAGAGAGAGAGAGAGCAGAGGGAGCGAAGCAGCGTGCGTGGGAGACAGCACACGCCTGTAACCCACGACCCCCTCGTAACACGGGTAAGTGAGCGGAGGCTGCTCTCCCACCTCTATTCATCATCACCTACCCCCCCCTTATCCCTTATCACCACCTACCCATCCCCCACGCTCCCTCCTCTACCTCCAGCTACCCCCCACCCCCCCTGCCCGCGATCGGAGACCTACAAAGAGCGGTAACTGTCCAGCGCAGGGGTTTAGTTGATGGTGGAGGCAGCGGAGCAGAGCTCACGTATGGTAGCGTGTGCCCGACACACTTCTGGCGGCGTGACCTATGCCGTTGGCCAACCCTTACTTACACCGACGCCACCAGCGAGTGCCCGTGGGAGAGCTCAATCGCCCGAAACGTCGTGCTGTACCGGGTTGTCGCTGCGCTTCGTGGCGCTTCGTGGCTAACCGCGGCAGCCGCCGGTCGACCCCGACCGAGTTGGCGTTCTCAAGAGCGGAGGCTTCGCGCGTCGCTGCGCCGGGTGTCAGAACCTGGCAGAGGAGTACGTCTCTAGCTGGAGCCACAAACTCGGGTATGTGTGGGACGCTTGTGTCTTTGTCTTGTCTTGGAGGGAGGTATGTGTGGGAGGGTAGCCCGGCGGTTAGCGCACTGGGCTACGGGGGGGATCTTTGTCTGTTGTGTGTGGGAGGGGTATGCGTAGGGGTATTTATTTCTCTAGCCGTACGTGACTATTACTCCGGCGCCCTGTGTTGACTGCGTCTCGTCAGCCGCGCGAGCCGCTCTCCCGCTAGGTCGACTCGGACTTGAACGAGTGAGGCTTTTACTACCGTCTGGCGGTTTGTAAACAAACAGCAACGCCGGGGGGAAGACAAAGGCGGCCGGGCGTGGGGCTGGCCCCACACTTGCCCCGCTAGCTAGTTCGCCTATATAACCCAGCAGCGCTCGCTGAACAGTACTTTCCGCTACAGTCCCCGAACGCGCGTGTTGGCGCACCGTGTGTGTGCGTGCGCGTTTGCCCCGCGGGGCACGCTCTCGGCTCGGCAACAACACGAGCCGGCGTGGTCAATCCACTGCTGGATGAAGGCGTCCCCCCGAGCCTGCGGCCAGCTCTCACGATAACCGTGGTGTTACAGTAGAAGTTTGGGATTTCAGACTTGCTGGAAACGCTCGGTGGATGATGAGCGCTGGGTTAGGCTTTGGCCGCGGGCATACGCGTGGGAGGCCGGTTGAGCCGATGGCGGAGGGAGCCGGCGTCGCGTTGTCGACAAAGCGCTGGAGGTAGTGGTTGTGGTGGTTGGTGGTTGTTCTGAACGCCCAGCGTGGTTCCCAGACGGTCTTCTGCTTTCTTCTTTGCGATTCTTCGCAGCACGATGGTCGGCCTCTAGAGTCTAGACGGTTATGTAATAGAGTCAACAACGCGTGGATGGGTACGCGGGTTCTCAGTGTAGCGCAACCGCGTTCCCCCAACCCCGCCTTGCGTCCCACGACTGGACCTCGCCGTTCAAATGTAAGGGCGGCGGGAGCGGTGGCGCGGCGGTTAGCAACACTGCAACAACAACAACGACGACCGCCGTTCGCCACCAAGTGGCGGTGACGTCACCACGGCGCCTGTGCCACGCCAGGTTCGCCTCGAGGCCACGCAGAGTTTTCGAAGGGCCGCTGACAGGAGGAGGTCACGGGACAGACACAGGTATCGTGGGGTCGACTGATCGAGATGACTGGCCCGGGGGGCACGACCTGCAATCCCTACCGTGCCAAATCTCCCTACCGTGCCAAATCGCTGGTTAGGAACACCGCGACGCCGTACGCCCGGCGTGACCCCAGTTCGATCCCGGCCACGGTCAGTGGCGAGCGGTATTTGAATCGACCCTGGGAAGCAACCCTTTCACCAAAACCGCATTCGCTAAAAGTGGGTGAAGTACGGTCAATCGCCTCCCGTAAGGCAGACACGGCACGAGCGGGCTTTGATCCGGCAGGGTTTAAACGTTCAGCCAAGGGACGGACGTACGACGTGCGTACACGGAAGGGTTATCGGGGCAGCGCCGATCACGCACCTTTGACGCACGTTCGACGCCAAACTGCGGCGAGATAACAAGCGGCCCTCGCACATATTGCTCACTACCTGTAACATTGCCGTAGCCGGCTCCAGGAAATTCTCACTGATAACGCCACTTCTGTGTCGGGGGGGGGGGGTGACCGTGTGGTTTGCGCACCGCGCCACGAGCCCGGGTCACTCAAGTTCGATTCCCGGCCACGGTGACCAACGCGCACTCACCAGCGCGGTGAAGTATGGTCAAACATACCTAGCACCGCCTACCACCAGAGGTCAAAGTAAGCCCGGTCCGGTACCGGCGAGAAAGTGGCCGTAGCATTCAGTACGCTACAAGTGAGAAGGGAGAGGGAGGTTTGCGATCGGCACCGTAAGTGGCAAGAAAAATTTAGGTTTTTTGTTTTGTTTTACTCATGCCTGCCTTTATTCCGCGGTGCATTGACAACGGGCCGAAGTACGTGTTGTTTTTGCAAATAGCACCACGGTGTGGCGTATAGGGTGGTTTCGCACGTGTTCTTGGGTTGAGACGTTTGTTCCTGGTCTGACGAGAACGTTAGCGCGTGACTCCGCTACGTCAATCGCACCGCGTCGAATCTACAAAGCTTCACACCCACGGCGCCTGCTGCTCTATCGCCGCGGTGAAGATATAGACTCACACATGCATTACGATGGCCGGCAGACTCAAACGAATGTAGTAGTCTGGTAGATAATGTATATTGATGTAGGTTCGCGGCTCGAGGGAGGGAGGCAGGACGCTCGATACGGCTATCTAGAGACAGCATCCGTCCACTTTCAGAAACCGCTTAATACTGTACAGGGTCGCGGTGAGCCGGAGCCTATCACGGCAGTCACAGGGCGCAAGGCAGGACTATAACCAGGATGGGACGCCAGTCCATCACAGTGCACCGGCTCTTAGCAATTCTCGGGTAGAAATTGTTAGACGGCGATGCCCTCTATGTACAATGGTCAACGCGCTGCGCTATGAACCCAGCGAATCGTGTTCGATGCCCGGCTATAGATAACATCAGTGGTCTGGCCCTCAACCACTGGCCGCTTGGCCAACCCGCACTGACCAGCATGGTGAAGTATGTTCAACCCCTCCCTGCCTGACCCACACATTGGTGTCTTGGGAGTGAACAAAATTGGCGCGCACATTGTGGGCCCAGAAATGCGTGACACGTTTCGAAACATATGTAACAGACAAATGTGTCAGCAGTGTTATGGCCCACGCTGTATAAATGCCTAATCTACCACGAGTCCGTCACCAGTCCGCTTCGCACAGCTGAGCAAGTGCATGCGTAAAGTTACAGGCGAGCTGTTTCTTCAACTCAACGCGTGTGTGTTTACGCGCGTTTGCGTACACGCGTGGGGAGCGGTAGCTCAGCGGTTAGCGCTATGCTGGGCTACAAACCTGGCGACCCGAGTTCGAATCCTGCTCACGGCCACCAGCAGCCAGTGACGATTTTCTGAGACCGGTCCCGGGGTCTCCCCTAGGTCGACTCGGCGTCAAATGAGTATCTAGCACTGTGTGTAAACATCGCTGCTAGGGAGACAAAGGCGGCCGGGCGTGGTGTTGGTCACCCAACCCCCTCGCGTGCCGTGTCAACCTTCATAGGTGGCTTACTCGCTAACGGCACTTGTCCCTACAGTCTGTTAAGGCTATATAGGGGATCTTTGTCTATCTTTGTCTTTGTTTACGCGCGTGTGGCGTGTCGGTGACGGATCAGCGGACTCCGCCCCCTGCTCCAATGTGGCTCGAGTGCTTACAGTGGGCGCACTTTACCTAGGTGCCGGCCGAATCTCACACACGTCTCGGCCAACCTCTCCATCTCTCTGTCTGTCTGTGTCTCAGTCTCTAGAACGATCGACCGGGCGAGCATCTCGCCACGGTTAGCGAACGCGGCATCGTCCCCCCTACCCTACCACCCAACCCCCTGCGGGTAGTGATGATACAAATTATAATAGTAGAATTTATAGAGCGCTTTTCACCCGAGGGTCACAAAGCGCCGCACAGTGCTTACTACACGGCGCCTCTCTCCGCTCGCTGTCGTTGCAGTCATTCCCAGGCGAGTCTTCGAAAGACACGGCTCTCGTAAACCAGCCAGCAGCGTCGTCTCTATCACCGTAATCAAGTGGCGTGAGCGGCGGCGCACGACCGGCGGCAGCGAGGAAGGCGACCCTAATGACAGGTGAGTCACACGGAGGGAGCCCTGGCTCCGGTTGGAAGGCAGGAGGTGTGCGTGTGTGTGTGGGGGGGGGTGTGGTAGGGAGGCCGCACTCGGCTCCCATTGCATTCGGCGTCGAGTCATCATCTGTGCGCCTTCTGGTGACTCCGCGAGTCACGCGCGCGTCTCTCAACCCCCTCTCTCCGGCTCTTTCACAACTCTGGGGAGGTGCCAGTTTAACTGCAGTCAGTAGCTGTCACGCACTGGCCATATAGTTATAGTAGCACGTCTATAAATGTCAGCCGTGTCTGTATATGTGACGGGGTGTGTGTGCGGTGGATTGAGCCTGGCCTGATAGGGATGACTTGTTTACGTCTTCACACGCGCGAGTAGAGACAGCCACGCGGCCGCACGTTGGAGCGAACATATTGGCTTAGCCGTGTATCTATAACAGCACACACGGAGTACGCGTTTGTGTCCAGAACCACGCGCGACCGCCTTTGTCTCCCGAGTTTCGGTTTACGTACAGTGTAGGCAACTCGTTTGAGGGCCCCCCCCCCTGTTTACCTCTGGGAAGCCCACAGAGCCAGGTTCGGATAACACTCGTCAAACTGGTGTTGGGACACGCGGTCGCCGGCTCCGTATCGCCACCGCTCACAAACTCCACAACAACACAACTCATATAGCAGCAGCCTTAAGCGACTGTAGGGTCAAGTGCTGTTAGCGAGCACCTATGAAAGCCAGCACGGCACACGAGGGGGTGAGTGGGTGTGTGTCCAGCAACACGCCCGGCCTCCTTTGTATCCCTAGCGGCGATGTTTACACCCCGCACCAAGTACTCATTTGAGGTCGAGTCGACCTAGCGGAGGCCCAGGACCGGTTCAGTAAATCGTCACTTGGTGTTGGCCGTGAGCGGGATCCCAACTCAAGTCGCCCGGTTCATGTGACAAAGACAAAGATCCCCCGTATAGCCTTAACAGACTGTTGGGGCAAGTGAACACAGCACACATACCACAGAGGCGGGCGAAACACGCGGCCACTCACTTGCAACGTAGTCGGCTGTGTGGGGCTGACGCCACAAGGCAGACCGCTCACATCAACGATAACTCCCGAGAGGCGGCACGGTAGTAGTCCAGCAGTGGAACGGGTTGATAAAGCGCCTCGCAGAGGTGGTTGTGCCGTGGCCCGAGTTGCGAGGGGAGGCTTTTCTAGTCGTGGAACTTGCTGCGGCGTTGGCGTGAGCCAAAGTTACACCACACGCTCCCGGCAGCCTCGCTTGCGCATTTCTAGTTTCGGCAAGTCGACCACGTTTCGATCCGTGTTCAGGATTGCGCTTCCCTTGCGAAAACGCCACTGGCAGGCAGGGCCTTGCGCAAGGGGTTTTTTTTTTCTTCCGAGTCGCGTTGGCGGCATTACGGGAGGCAGCGAAGCTCGAAGGGAGGCTGCAGACGAGAGCTGCTCAATAGGATAATACACTCCCCCACACCGCACCAATCTCCTTCCCTCTCCGATGCACGGAGAAACGTGGCGCGTTAATCAATTAACAGCCGCCAATTACGCACGCACGTGTTATGGGGTTGTAATGTGAACACGTGTGCGGCATTGGCATTTACGAGATTGGCCCCACGTATGTGTGTATGTGCGGTGTGTAAGCATCGCCACAAGGGAGACAAAGGCAGCCGGGCGTGGTGCCGGCCAAACACACTCCTTCGTGTGTCGCGCTGACCTTAATAGGTGCTACTCGTTAACGGCACTTGACTGGTAGAGTCTGTAAAGGTTACGCGGTGGATATTTATCTTTGCTTCGACTCAAATATCCCCCTCGTATAGCCTTAACAGACTGCCGGGCCAAGTGTTGTCAGGGAATAGCGCGCCTGTAAAGGCCAGCACGACACAAGAAACGGTTGGTGGCCCAATATAAACAATCGTCACCACCACCACTCAACATCTCCCTGTTGTGTGTGTGTGTCCCTACGCGGGTCGAATTGGCTGTGATGTTAATCGTCATCATCACCAATCTATAAGTGTAGATTCCGCCTTCACATCTGTATCGAACGCGTCCAGCAACCGTGACCGCCACCGATTTTCCACTCTGAAGTCTCCATACGATACGTCCTCCGCCACCGCTTTGCGTGTGGAGCCATTCAAGTAACTGCTCTGGACATACTTGCCCCCGGCCACCTGAACGCAGAATTCCCACCAGTGTCTCAAGACGGATGGCCGTGCGTTTTTAACGATGTCGCTGCGTCCTTTATTCCGATAATTCCTCCGACTTGCGAGACGAGAGAGGAGGAACGCTCGACACGACTATCCCGACAGAGCAAATTGCTCATAACATCGAACCTTGAAAAACCCGACATTAAGTACATTCGCATCCACGATCGCAACACGTGCGCGCGACTGGCAGCTGTAGCGGTTATTACGTGAGTTCTCTGGTCGATGAATACCTTCGACATTGAATGAATATGCGCGCGTTACAAATGTAAAATTATTATTATAACTCAGAGGAGCGGTGACACCGGCAGCCGCCAGTACATTTGTTTTCGGTGGGTGGGCTTGCGTTGATTCGGCGTCTCGAGGCGGCATCAGAGGCAGTATTTCGCGGCTTATCGCATCGGCGTGCCGTGTGAAAGTGCGGACACGTGGGAATTGCGTTCAACACATTTCGTGGAAGTCCAACGCGGCCGCGCTTGTTGCACGTGTGCCTAAGGGAGTACCGCCCTGAGAAGTGTTTCCCGTTTGAATGACGCGATACAGGTTTCTCGGTCACGTTGATCATACCTCCAGCATGTGTGTCGCATTAATGTGAACTCGTCAGTCAGGGCTGTTGGCATTCACCCGTTCAGCTGTGTGGATGATTTTAAAGAGTTGTTCAGCGGGGAGGTGTAAGCCTGTTACATCTCAGGGCACCAGGGGTACTTTAATCGGGGCAATTAATAATAACAATAGCATTTTATATAACGCCTTTCACCCGAGGGTCACAAAGCGCTGAACGAGGGCCGCGAAGAGAACGGCATGTCAACAACGAAAGAAAAAACAACCAAAGCAACAAAAAAATAAATGATTAAGGCTGCTTCGAATATCCCGAAAGGCAGCATGTATGTGGACTGTGGCGGGGGGAAAACCCACGCGGACACGGGGAGAACGTGCAAATGCCACACAGAAATGTAACCGAGCTGGGAATCGAACCGAGGGACTTCTTGCTGTGAGGCGGTAGCGCTACTCACCCCGTATAGCCTTAACAGACTGTAGGGTCAAGTGCTGTAAGCGAGCACCTATTAAGGCCAGCATAGCACACTAAGGGGGCGGGTTGCCAGCAAAAACCCCCGGCCGCCTTTGTCTCCCGAGTGGCGATGTTTACACACAGCAATAGTTACAATTTTTTTGGCTGAATCGACCCAGGGAAGTCCCAGGACCGGTTTAGAAAACCGTCACCGGTGTTGGACGTAAGTGGGATTCGAACTTGGGTGTTTGCCGAATTCCTGGAAAAGCGTGCCAACCACTATACGACCGCTCCCCACAACGCACACGGAACGAAATAGCACCGTGCTGCAAAATATGTCATGTGTAGACATGTTCAATCCACTGCTGTATAAAGTCGTTCCCACCGCTCGCAATCTCTAACTGTAACAATCGATCTAGAGCGGGCACATTCATTTCATCACTCCGTCGCCAGGGCGGATGTCCTCTCGGGTTCTTCCGCTTCCTTGACTGGCACTCCCGCGTAATCCTTACCAGCAAACATGCCCCGTATAGCCTGAGCAGACTGTAGGGTCATGTCAAGTTAACGTGCACCTACGGAGGCCAGCACGACAGACGAGGGGGTGGGTGGAAAGCACCGCGCACGGCCGCCTTTGTCTCACTTAGTGGCTATATTTCCTTAACACGACAGCTACCACCATGACCACCGTCCCGTCCAGACCTCGATTCACTCACTCAGTTTTAACCAAGCTGGAACCGTTGAGCTACGTCGCTGGATTTAACACGGGAAGGGGTAAGCAAGTTATCAGACATGTTGGGTTATACCCTGGATGGGACGCCAGTCCATCACATAGCAACGGGGCCAATTTGAGTCAGCAGGCCAATTAACATAGGCAGCGTATCTTTGTACTCTTTCCACAGAAGCCCCGCTAGCTTCATGCCCCACCCCCCACAAGCCGGGGTTTGATGTCACGAACCCGCCGCGCCTGTGCTCTTTTTAATCCACGCGCGGCCATAAATCAAGCGCGCTATCTCTCGTCTCTCGTGGAACTGTCACCGGGCAAGAAGCCACCGCGTTGGTTAGACCCAGCCAGGCAGCGACCCTCCCCGATCCGTAATTAACACTGCGCCCCGAGTCGCGTCTCGGTACAAGCCCGGGCAAGCCCGAGAACAATGCGCACACTGTACAAGTTGCGAGCCAACGCCGGCTTTCTTGGGAGGAAAAACACGCGCGAGCACACACACACACAACACGACTTTCCGATTATAAAACAAACTGCTATGATACGACGCGCCGTGTTTACTTCCCCTCCGCCGCCACCGGCTGTGGTTTTGTGGAGGCGACACATTAGCGAGCGACCATGGATCATTGTATATAGGTAGCAATCGGCGTTTACGGTCTCAAAAGACAAATATCTCCCGTAAAGCCTTAACAGACTCGTCAGGGGTCAAGTGCCGTTAGCGAGCACATATGAAGGGCGACACGGCACACGAGGGGGTGGGTGACCAGCACCACGCCCGGCCGCCTTTGTCTCCCTAGTGGCGATGTTTACACACCGCACTAGGTACTAATTTGTGGCTGAGTCGACCTAGGGGAGGCCCGGGACCGGTTCATTAAATTGTCGCTGGTGTTGGCCCGTGAGCGGCATTCGAACTCGGGTTGCCAAGTTTGTAGCCCAGCGCGCTAACTACCGAGCCACCGCTCCCCAATCCCATCGACATACAACATATGCGCTTGATGTGTGGCCAGCATGGAAGAGTAGGCCAAATACCCTGCCAACTATTACGGCTCTCGACCTCCGTCGTGTGGAGACCCTTCTTCTGCTTACGGTGTTCGTGAGGAAATAATTGCGGGGTCGCACACCTTTACCAAAACGCGACCAATAAAATCCCACCCAAAATTCGCCAAACGTAATGATCTAAAGCTGTTTTAGCCCGGTTAGCACTTCGATTAGTGACCACGAGAGCTTGTCCGGTGTTGTAGGCTCGGGGCTGCGAGGGAGTGTCCAGGAGAAAACAGGTTTCTATCACACTTAAGACACTCAACAATAATATTCGCCAGACATCCCCGATATAGCGGTGCCTTGGGACGAGGCGTCTTTGGAGGCTTTTTACCCGGGTAAACAACCGACGCAGCTATTGTTACTACAGTACAATTGGTTATTGAATTAAATTACTGACACTCGTCGGCCGTAGCGCGCACGCACACGCACAGGTCACGTTGGGAGAGAACGCGGCGGCCCCGGGGGACTGGAGTGTTGTTTTTGTGGGTTAACATTTAACTTGTGGTCGGCGAGTTGGAGGGGAGGGTGAACTTGTCAACGACACCTGGCTGCCTCTGTGTGATACCAGGCTTGCCCGTTGCTGCTGCTGCTGACACACAGGAAGACACACCGCGTAGGGTTGTGTTGTGCCGAATTCGTCTGGATTAATCGCAAGGGCGAACGAGGCGTCGCGCGTTTACAACGCGTGTCGATTGGAACTCCAGCCGTTTGTCAACACGCGCGCACGAGTGGTGGTCTCCCACGCGCGGAATAGTCAGTCCGTGCATGCTTGTTCTGACCCCAGCTTCACCACGCTGGTGGGCTGCGGATTGAGAGAAGGGAGTTAAATGCCCAGGAGGGGGTTCGGATACTGTAAGATATCACTCGTCACCGGTATTGCCAGTGGCCGGCAGTTGAACTCGGGTAGCCAGTGTTGTTCACAGCGTAATACAACTCGAACCGCTGCCGCCAGTTCTCCACTCCAAGCCTAACAATAACACGCACGCCCTGTTGTCTTTACTTAGAGGTTATTAAGAGCGCCCTGTGTGTTCAACACTTGGACGAGGTGTTCATCGCGTCGCGACTAAGTGCGTGGTGGATGGTTTTTGTCACGCAGACCATCACATTTTAATGAGGCTCCCGTTCACAATGCAGCTGCACCGTCGAACGCTCTGTTTGGCTTGGGCGCGCATTGCGCAGTAATTTTATGCCTGTGGATTCCGTGATAGCGCTGCTTGAGATAGCTGCGCTAACTCGTTGTGAGTGGTTAGAGCCCCAAAACACGAACTCGATTTGTGCATCCGCTCAACGCACTGGTTTCTTATTCAACTTGTTGTTGGACAAACTTAACGTCTTAGCATCTCGCAGGTCAGGCACCATTTTCACCCGTGTCAAAACGCCAAATATCCAAAACGCGGAGCGCGTTTAGCTACGCGGGGCTTCGAGTGGTATCCCCTCGCCGTTGTGGGGGTTTCTCCGGGCATTCTGGTTTCTCCCCCAACAATTCCAAACACTTGCGGCGACGGTGGCTTTATTGTCTAAACCCCGGGAGACTCCAGTGAGGATTTCCAGGGTCAAGTACAGGGCAGTGCCGTGTTTGTCAACATGAACGTCACATTGGCACATTTAGTTGAATTCGGCAGAGGGCTCGTGCGGGCAACAAAACCCCCGTACGGTCAAACCACGCGTACATACCAACACGCGCTGGCCCAGCACTGGGTGCGCGAGATGAGATTGTCTCCGCTTCCCTAGCCTCGTGTTCTCCGCGGTTTCGGGTGGGAGTTGCTGGTACTTGACGCGTTTCATGATTTGGTCAGAGTCGTGCGCGCTCGGCCGATAGATTTCATCAGCCACCTGCTCTTGCGCTGCCAAACTCGAACCGCTTCCGCCCGTGTAGCTCTGGGAACGGCTAACAAATCCAGTGTTTGTAAACAACCGTTCCCCCGCCCCGCGTCCCACCACCACCGCCACCACCACCGCCGCCGCCAAAACCCAGTCCAACCACTCGGTCCCACAATGCTCCACTTACTCCGACCAAAACCTCACCCCGTTCACCCCGGGAAGGAGAGAACACCCCCCCCCCTCACACACACAGCAACTCCCAGCCCCGGGCCTCCCTCCCAACACAAACTTTACTCAGAGTTTTGGACGCTGGCCAGTGTAGAACGTCTGTCGAACAGCAGTGCCCCAGACCACATAGCCTGACGTGTATATGGAGAGGCCGTTGATTGTTTTCACAATAGGCTACCGCTGCGCGCTGTGGAACTAGTTCACGGAGCGTGCCGATGCGTTGAAAAATAACATCTTGCATTTGTCCAGCTGTAACGCGCCACACAAAATAATGCCTGCTTGAAATGTTGACATTAAAACGTACTCTTAGAAAATAATAAGCATGCCCTTGTGGCTTTCGGGTTTGGCAGGCAACCAGAGCTGAGAGGGACGTTGTCCAAAGGTTAGGATGACCTCGCTTATTGCTGTGTGCAGCTTGTATGTAACGTGCCACCACTTCGAGTGTTTTCAATCGTAAAAAAATAAGAGGAACAGAACGAACGCCCGGTGGAGTATTCAATCGTGCCGATGTGTTTTGTATTTTCGCGACTTCAACATTGTTGGCAGAGGGCTTTGAAAAATCGAATTGACTGAAATTGTCACAGCTTCATAGAAACGAATCAAATTCATTTCCCCGAATTAATTTATGGGGGACGGTGGAGCAGTGACTATCGCTGCCGTCTCACGAAAATATACGCCTAGGTTCGATTCCCGGGCTGGGTTGCATTTCTGTGTGGTGTTTGTATGTTCTCCCCATGTTATGGTGGGGTTTTTCGCTGGGTAATCCGGTTTCCTCCCACAGTGCAAATACATGTTGCCCGAATTAAATGTCCTGACTAAATTTAGTCTCCCTGAGATGTTGTAACTTGTTTACCCCTTTCCAGCTGGACAATTGTTAGAAAGAGCTACAAAGCTCAACGTTTCCTTCCAGCTGAAATACAAGCCGACTGTAACGAGCTCACGTCTACTGAAGCGTTCAAATGTAGCACGCGTAAAGATCCCCCGTATAGCCTTAACAGAATGTCGGGGCGAGTGCTGTTATCGAGTAGCACCCATGAAGGCCAGCACGGCACACGACGGGGGGTGGGTAGCCAGCACCGCGTTCAGCCGCCACCACGACCACCACCGGTACATGCACATCTCCAAACCCAAGAACATAATGTGCCCTTCCCCCCCCACCCACCACCACAATCGTTCGTGATCTCGGTGAACAATCCGGCTTGATAAGCTCTGAAACGATGTCAGATTATTTGGTGCACCCACTGCCTTTCCCCATTATGTAACCACAGGACCCTCAAGGGACGCCCGCCCCCTGGTTAAGTGGGTTGTTACGGATCAACACAATCGTAGACTGAACAAAAAAAAAACCCGGGTCCAATCGGGTACGTGGGGGTTCCCACACGTTGTTGCCAGCCGGTTGTAAGTCTCCAGAAGAGTCAGCTGATTCTGGTTGTCTTCAAATAACTTCTTGACGTGTCAAACAACGCACATTTACGCGTGCAAATGGGCGCTCGGCGTTTGTGTCTTGCGCGAGAAACCCATCCGCCGTTCCTGAATAATTGCAATGTGGTCTTCTAGGACGCAGTGTCTGGCAGGTTGGTACCGGGTGACCGAGTGGCTCCGCCCCCCCCCTCTCTGCGGGTTTCTTCGCGCGTCCGAATTGTTCTCTCTTCAAATGAATACGGAGTGCGTCACGAATTGTACATTCAATTGTGACTCGTCTTGGGTCACCATCAAAATAAATTGAAAGCCAGCTCCGAGGCAGAGAACTGTAGGCTGAATTCACCATTATTAGGATTCATCAATGCAGTACAGTCACCGATGCTCAGGGATCAGCATCGGTGCGGTTATTTTACTTGAGGGTTTAACCAAAGAAAACGTTTGCCAGCATCTACTTAGCGGCCCACAGTGCATGTTGTTTTTCACACGGGGCAACCTCAGGTCGTGTTTAGCACATCGCAAATGACGCACAGTGACATTTGTCCCACGTTTGTTGCCCCGCACTCTCAAGTCCACTGTTTACTTGAACAAGATTCCACGTAGATTAACGCATCACATTAAGCTCTTGCGGATTTGTAACGTAACGAGCTATATCATATGTGGATACAGTCTATCAAACACAACCTGTTTCAGCCTAACCATTCAGATGCCTGACGATGCCTTCGACGTGGGAGGCAAAACGTCGCTAAGGACAGAACACTCCAGAAATATCAGCTTGAGAGCAATTCTCGTAAAGAGAGCCGTGAAAACCTACATCAATAGGTAATGAGCTGACAAACTGGCAGGTTGGGTATACGTTGAAGACGTAATCCAAATAGATATATGTGAAGCATTTATAGATATGTACCGTGGTTGTGTGTGCTGAGCATTTCTGCATGGTTTACAGCTTTATCAGTTTGTATTTTTCAAATCATGCTAAGTCACTCTGGCATGGTGCTCTGTTGATGCCACTGTTTTAACCATCACGAGTGAAATGATGGAATCACTGGCTGTATCTTGAAAATATACATTTTTCAAGATCAAAGCTGCAGTGTCGTGCCAGACAACCTGTAACACACAGCCTAAGCATGTATCTACCAGGGCTGTTTGTATTCTGTGTTTATCGCTATACAAATTGTTGTAACTATCAATCATGAATATGAAAAGTGTTCACGGACATTTAAGAACGTTGTAAGTTGTTACTGAGCAGGAGCGGTGGAGCACACGTTATCGCACTGAGCGACGAACCTGTTCACCTGAGTTCTATTCATGACTATGGCTAACATAATAATAATAATAAAAATAGCATTTATAGAGCGCTTTTCACCCGAGGGTCACAAAGCGCTGCACAAGGCTGTGGAGATAACGACATGAGTCGCAATTGACATGTGAACCCATGCTGGGTCTGAACTGATAAACCCATGTTGATCTGTGTGAAACATATGGTCAAACCCCATAACTGACCTCACGGGGAGGCCTACATCCAGCAGCGGATTGATAAAAAGGCCATAATGCAAACTGCTGCTACACTTGGTGCAGTAACCCAAAGCACGAAGCTTCCAATCGGTTGCTTTTCCAAAGCTGCACACATCACGTTGTGCGCATGCTACCCTCTCAAAACCAAGCCTCCAGAGGCGAGAGTTTCAACGGAGCCAAATACAGGTGTCTCCAAGCTCCTATAGCTTCGATGATCCGTCATCTTTGCAGGGACACTCACGCCGAGGTTGCGACAATCTTCACCAGGTCCGGGGAGGGAGGCGGCGGCGGCGGAGGGCGAGCGGCAGGGCGGTGCGGCGTGCCACTGGGCCGAGCCTGCAGCCGAGATTCAGCCTCGCGAGCGCTCGCAATCCGACGCGTCCGTGCTGGTGGGCCGCGAGCTGCGCAGACTCAGCGACCAGTTCCATATAGAACATCAAGCTCAGGTGACCCGACTCTCCGGCGACACGCGCGCGTTGTTTCCTTCTCGGTTCTGCATGGGTTTCTTCTGGGTTCTCAGCTTTCGTACTATAACACAAAAAAAAACACTCGTTAATTGGCCAACATCGTAATTCATAGGACGCAGTGTCTGGAAAATGTTGGCCGCGTGGCTGCATTAAACCCCCCTCCCCCGCCTCGCTGCGGTTTTTAGCTTTGACACTGAACAAATATTGTGCGTGTTAAAGATTGTAATATTATTATTAAAGTGCAGCTACTGCTGCCAGAAACGTTCATCGCAAGAGTTAAACAACCTTCGATATATATGTGAATGTAAAGAGCACCGTGATAGAACGTGAAGCACATAACGCGAACTGAATTCACAAAATAGTTAACTGTTAAACGAAGAAATGTAATTACATTTTCTAAATATTATAAATTAAACTACATTTAGAAAGGCTGTGCAAGGAGACATCAGCATTGAGTTCCTAGGAAAGACAGATTTTTCTTTTTAAAAACAGGTACTGCAGTCGACTTTTCAGCGATGCAATGACTTAACCAGCTCGTGCTTAATGTTCAACTCCTCTAGTCCAAAGTTCTGCAAGCCAATGTGTCCAGGATGACTAACATCCAATGTGCATCAGATGCCATACAGCAACAACACTGGCACATCGTCCTTTAGGAGGCTATTAACAGTAATAAAACCAGCACTACGTAAAGGGCCACATGAACATCTATATTAAAGAGCTGAAACATATTGCTTTTACATGTAACCCATAGCTGGTGGTGGAGGAAAAAAAACGCACATTTTATCTAAAACCCACAATGAATATTCAACAGCATCTGAATCAGGACCATCGTGTTTTGAACAACTTTGTCCTCGGACAAATTTCGACAATCAGGGGTTTTGTGGGCTAGGCAGTGTAGCATTCAGTTACCGCATGTGGGTAATCTAGTCAATTGTGCCTTTAGAATACGATCTTTTGTAAACTTGCCGTTGGCTCTGATTTGAAGTACTGACAGCTGATGAATGGGTCTGGAGCTTGTAAGAAATAAACGTATATTAGCTGTTTTCTGCTTTTGTTGGAAAGAGGCCAATGCAAAGATGCAACAGGAATAACAGGATGGATCACCAGCTTCAGCTTAGTGGTGCAGTGCACATTTATGAAGAGACAAGAAGCAAAAAAAACCGTAACAAATTATACGTGTCCAAAGTTTGGCTATTATTCCCTCAGTGTGATAATGCATCATCTACTAATGTGCATGAAGTCATGCTGAAATTTATAATATATAACGCGCACAGTATTCGTTCAAAGTTGAAGGTATTTGTTCGAAGAGAGACTCAGAGGGATGAGGAAACCCCAGAGAGGCGGGGAGGGTGGCACCAAGATTTTCCAGACACTGCGTCCTATATATTATGATTCGAGTTTTTTTTTATTATGGGAGGAAACCGGAGCACCTGGCAGAAACTCATGCAGGACAGCATGAAAACACACAAACGGCACACATAAAGGCACCCGTGGCGGGAATCTTACGGCAGAACCTTCATTCTGTGAGGCGCGGATGTTACCGCTGCACCACCCTGCCGCCCAAAATCAGAGATCTGGCAGCATTGCGGCCAGTGGCTTTCGTTTATGGTTGTGGGGAGGGGGCAAAACTGGAACATGTGTGGGGTTCTGAAGACCATCAGATAGGTTTACACCACAGCTGGGAAAATTCCAACCATTACCGCTCTAGGCTGCTCCAATTTCAAGAATTTTTTTTCCTATCAGCGAATAATGAAAACATTTCCATGCGTTTAATTTTTTTTTAAATGTGTGTATTTAATCACGAAGATAATGTTCTATAACCTATCTTTGTCAGACTTGCATACCGTTGTAAATAGGGCACTCTAAATGCCAGCCTTTATTAAGTCTGATAGAGGCGATCGTGCTGCGTGTAGCTTCTGAAAACACCACCAGTATTAATTACGATAATCAAATAACAGCTGAGCTTAGACGCCTTAAAGGTATAACCATGTGTTGTTTAGCGACACCCTTCCTTATTAAACCGAACCATTTAACTACCCAGAAAAGTAGTGAAAAGCACTTTAATGCTGTAAAACTTCTGCAAGTTGAGCTAAACCCACGTTAGCGGAAATGTGCCGGTATCAAATAGTGGGGGGGGGGTTAAGTGCATCCGACTGACGCTAACCCGTGCCCTTCTCTGCGCATCACAGGTTCTAAGAAACCAGAGGCTTCGGAGCAACTCGACGAGCAATGCGAGGGAGAACAACGAGCGTGGTGCAAACAGACGGAGTTGGATTCATCGGTCTCTCAGCTACCTGGGTCTAATCGTCACCACCCCGGAGGAGTACAGACCGTGATGATGCTCGGATGACTGCTCTCTCTTCTTATGTCCATGCTTGTGGTCAATGGCAAGGAACATTTTAGCGTTGCGTAAGTTTTCCCTTCTAGGACAATGGCGACAAAGTTTAGCGCGAAAGGTTCAAGCCATTACCGAGATCACAGTTCCTGTCACCGTCTTAAAACTGAATTTATAATTCATCTACAGTACCTCAAGGCAGGCGAGATACTCAATCGCCACAACAGCTATTTAACGACGGTATTACATTCCCGAATTTTGTCCAATCAAACAAGCTTTGGTACACCAGCCACAAAAAAACTGTATATACTGTGCATTGACCAAATAATACAATGAAATTAATTTTGTAAGCATAATTGAGGCTAGATGGGATGGTATATGCTTTGATAGGGGTTTGTCTTCAAAGTTCCTGCAGTGCACTAAATCTGAGCCAGCTAACGTTACCTTGCTGCCTTACAAAGCATTAATTGAAGGCAAATGTGAATTGACTCTAATGATGGCATGGGTGGAGTTTATACGTTCAAATTTGATACTTTTCTTTGCAAACTGTGCACTTTGTAGTTTTTTAATATATATATAAATCTGTTTGATATTGTTAATTGTTAGTGTACTATACATTCCTTACACCTCTTTGAAAATATGTCTTGATGGCGTTATACTGTTTTCCTTGTAATTTAAAAATGTAGCATTTAGTTTAGATGAGGAATTTTTTTTATTAGGATTTTCTTTAAATTGATGTGTAGTTTCTTTTGTCAAGAAATGAAATGTCTCAGGACATTGACGTAAAACTTTTTTTTTGTAACTGCGTGTTTAAATAGCTGCCTGTATATAGTGTGCGTGTACAAATGATAGAGACACAGTAAGTGTTGGTTACACATGGCGATGCAAAAGTCACTAAATGTAAACCATCAGCCATCGAGAGTGCTGCCGTAGCTCTGTTGAGGTATCACGACTGTCGGCAGGTTTACGTTTAGCGACTTCTCTTCCCTGTCGCGTTATTCTGGGTCCAAAATCCACATTGCCAGTGTTGCTGGTTACACAAGCGCAGCGTTAACCCAACATTGTGCATTTTTTCACCACCATGAGTTGGCAATGCTCTTTTAACTCGCCAATCTGTGCAATAATCTGTTGGCCAAGGAGGAAGACATAGCCAGATTTAGGAAAAAAAAATATTCAGAAGATGAAAACAAACGTTTGTAATATTAATCCACTCGAAAATGTTAAGGATATACAAAATCAACTGGAAGAGACGTTAATTTCATCGCCGAAATTAAGTAACGTTCTATCCACTGTCCAGTGGAATGTGAGGGTTGATGTATCCCAGAAACATTTAAGAGTAGACCGTTGGTTGGTTGGTTGGTTTGTTTTGAATTGACCTGAGTTTGAGCAGCAGGGCATTGGTGAATAACTGTGCAAGTTGGCATTTTGAATTTCAGCGTTGTGGTTCAGTGTTGAAAATGTGCCCGTAGTTATTTCAGGAAGCTTGGTTTATTGAAAGCTTGTGAAATGTAAATTTTTTGCTAAATTAAAAAAACAAATGAGTGGCTCACAGTAAGAGGGATGCTTATGCGAGTGGCAGGTGTCTGGTTGTGTACTAAGGTTTATTGATGTTGCATTAACCGCAATATGCCCGTTTGTAAGATACGTATTTAATTAACACCCATCATTTATTCGGAGCATGTCATGGACAACATTGTTCTAAATGCACTTTTTAAAAATGTAAAAAAAAGTGCAATGTTAAAAAAAGTACTCAACATGCTATTTAAATAAATTAGGTCCTGTGAAATGTTAACAGACAATTTCCCACATGCAGGTAATGTTGAAATATTATTGCATTGCCAATGAGTGGTAATAACGTGAATACCAGTCAGAATGCAGTTCGGTTTACACTTTACAGAGTAAAGCCTTACAAATATTTTTGGACAATAAAATAGTTTTATACAAAACCCACTCGATGTTTCCCAGCAACGAATAGCCCGTCAAAATATTGCACTGTTTGTACCCAGTATGCTTGTAGCATCTCTTCCAATCCCAATACTTCTTGCACATCCTTTTTTGTAGTATGTATGTGAACTGCTTATTTAATGTTATGTCCTAGTCGCCAACTAGATACGCGTACATTTTCGATTTGAGCGTAATTTTTTGTACCGAATGTGTAAATACTTTTTAAATAAACTTTCGAGTGCCTTGTGTTTCGTTGATTTGCACGTTACTTGTCAAGTGCCACCCATCACAGCTGCATGATAAGTCAAAAGTGTGGCATGCGCCCGTGGGGGTGACTCAGTGGATGTCTGAAGTTATTATCCGGAACTGAACATGCATGACTGCCTCCACACACCCACACTGTTGTAACCTCAACAGAAAGGGAGTTTTAAAAAGAAATCCCTCGCAATCATCCGAACCTCAACCCAAGTTAGTGGAAAGGGATGAGGCAGCAGGAAATGTCAGCAGAGAAATTAAAAGAAATAAAATAAAGCCGCAAAAGAGAAATTCAAGTTTGGTCAACGCTTGTGGGAAAAACACTTTTTTGAAAGTAATGCCATTGATGAGACTACACAATAATATCCAGTTACAATAACACTGAAACCAATGTGTTTCTCCTACGATACAATAATTAACATCAGGAGTTATATAATAGTTCACCCAGCGATTAGATAAATTGTCACGAAACGGGGTCGGCACTTGATGCAAAAGAATGTTTCATTTGTATCGTTTGTCATTTGTACCGTTTGTCATTTGTACCATCTCCCTTGTACGATTTTGCTTGCTCCATGTAGCCACGATGTAATATACAATTTGCATATACTTTGTTTAAATGATACATAATACATTCTCAAATGCACGCTTCGACGAATGCGTCATGCGCACAAGGCTGCGGCCAGCAACAAACAGCACGAGTGATGCTGCAATAGATAAGAGTTTAAACATTTCATGAAATAAGCATGGTTATAAGACCATGGAAAAAAACCACAGACGATGAGAAGAAATTCCAAAGCCGAGCAGTACGAGGGAAGAAGCAGACAGTTTTGAGAAAGGATCCATGTTTGAGAAGGGGCATTCCACGCTGGAATAGAACACACCATCCCACACCAATTAGAATGAGCATCGTTGAACGGGCGAAATTACACCTATGCAATGCTACTCAACAGAGGTCCAATGGGATTTTAAGAGCACTTTATAAGCGGTTCTCCATTATAAAGAATTTCCGTATATCCATCAATTCTCAAATTATTTTCAACGTCGTTCAATGATGTCACGGTGAATTTTATCCAATTGTACACTTGGTCATAAAATAAGCCCTATTTACCCTTTGGATGCAATATGAAGGTGAATACTTTGAAGAGCTTGTGAAACGTACAACGGGACATTAAAAGGGTACAGCAGCACCAGAGAGAATTAAGGTAGAGTGAGGTGTGAGTGGTGTTACTAACTTCACTTTGCGGACATGAAGCTTGGCAACTGCAGTGGGAGGCAGATGTTGACGAGGTGGTAAATGGGGGCATTGACGGGTGTCCTTGTCGTACTGGCCAAGACAGCACGGACACTCCAACACAGTCATGATGGCACGATTCATGCTTGCTGAACTGGTGGTCAGACTTCTTTCGATATTGATTGGGTGATCATAAACACGTACTTCCATCATGCAGTGCAGATGGCACAACAACAAAAAACTATTCAAACAAGACCTTTAAAGAAGATAGTTTAATGTAAGTACAAACAGTATAAATTGTTGCTGCTCGGCTGAATGCATTACAAAACACATCAAGAAATGTCCGTTACTTATATAACGACAAGATTATCCAAACTGAAACCACTTCTCAAACATGGAAATATTAAACTTCAAGTTAACCAGCACACATCAGACAAAAAATACGTGTAAAATATCTGTTTAAAGTAGGTTGATGCTGGTTTTGATGAACCTTTCTATGTTGTTTCAAGAAGACTTTAAAATACTAATATCCAGGGCTCTCAAAGGTTACTTCTTTGATATTCACCAATTTGAAAATTCTTTCAATCCATCATAAAAAAAATTAACACTTGGATACTGTTGATAAAATGTATGCATCCTGACCATGGCAAACAGCTAAGATTTGATTTGATGAAATGTTATTTTTGTATTAATTTCATATTCAGCAGGAAAAAGACTTGCATAGTATGCAAAGGTATCTAGATACAGATTGAAACTGTACTGATGTAGGTGAAATTGCACCCCGTATGATTAACATGCAGCTACTATAGCCAACAATAAAAACACTTCGACTACTGGGAAAGCACACGAGTGACGCCTCTGCTGTTTATATACAAAAATATGGTCAGCATTACCCATTTAGTCAATTACATTAAAATGGCAAAGTGAATATATACCAGGACATTCAGTCAGCAAATGGCAGAGTGAATATATCCCAGGACATTCAGACAGCAACAGTGGCATGTCTCAAGAGTGGAATTTGAGCTTCCAATGACGATGCAAGGGTGGTCAATATTATACTTTAGTAGGTTGAACAGATCAACTTTAAGATATAATCACGGCCAGTGCTGCTCACGCCATCACACTTCGCTAAAGTCGTTTAACCTTCACGCAGCTCGTTCACAGCCGACGCACAGCCTCAAAGATTTTCCCTAAGAGTAAGACTGTTCCCACAAACAGCCGAAAACGCGCATCGTATGCAAAATGGTGTTTTGTCGGCAAAGCCACAATGTGTGGGAAGATGAAATTAATCTCAAGCATGGGTGCCCGGAGCTTGAGCAGGGAATTGGAGTGGAACCTAACTACCAAAAATGTGGCATTCCAAAATGTTGTCTCACTCAATCCAGCAAGTTTTTGGTAGAACATTGTTTTTTTCAAACCAGCACACAGAGGGGTCTAATTCCTTGAGTACACACTCCCATGTGTTATTTGTTTATATATTTTAGCTTGCGTGTGCATGCGGTTGCAATTTTTCACGAAGCCACAATAAAGAACGCCAATTTTAGCGTCTCCACACCCTACCCCAGGGTTTAAATGTGCAGTGACTCCTCATTGCTACTAGTTGTAGAGGTGTGGTAAATGTAATGACTTTTAAAAACGTTTATTAGGCATTGTTCATAAACATAACACAACCAGGATTAACATTTGAAGACAAGGTTTACACCGACTTATTCTTTTTACATAAATTCAACAGTAATAAAGGATTTGACAGAAATCTGGAGGGTAAAATGAATTTTGAGAACTATTTGGGAATTTTAAAAAGGTTCTTCATTAGTATTTTAATTTCAATTAAAATAACTGATATTTATAGGAGTGGTTTGAACATTACAGTATATGACATGATTTCAATGAGTATTGAAATAAGAGAAAAAACATTTAAGTTTACCTAAAAAAGGACAGTGATCAGAAGGTGAAAACAATTGCCAAAGAATAAAAAAAAAATCGTAGTATCACAATCGACACAAGTCTTGATATTTTCAGAAAAGTGGCTGCTAATTTCACAATGACAATGGCATCATCTGTGGCAGAATACAAAACATAAATTAAAGAAGTGTTTTTTTTGGAAAAAAACTACTTTACCAATCATTCTTCTGGCACTTGCCTTAGCGCTTACTCCTTACCAATACAATCCACCAATCCATTCCCAGCCAGTCCATCGAAGAAGAAAAAATTATTGGTTGGCTCATCCCTTCCAGAAAGTGCCTATTGGATACAAAGACAGCGAAACACACACATATACAGATTATGACAACATATTGAAGTGACCACAATTCCAATACAGATGACCACTGGCCAGATCACCAACCACTCAGGATGCACCCGATCTCATCGGATAGCTTGCATAGTGTATGGATGGGTGACTACCATGCATACAATAGGTGCTATAGACTGCTGTGAGGTTACGTTATGCACAGCAAATGGCAGGGCAGCCATCCATCCATTTTCTAAACCGCTTGTCCTGGCACCAACCAGAGTGGCGTCTTGATCAATTTAACCTTCAGGACCCCCACAGCAAGCACAGGATAATATCCAGGAGTGGATTGATAAAAGGGCTGTTCACAGGCAAATGCAAAATGTTTATATTGTAACAATTGCAAAAAATGTTATTGATGACAAAATAAACATGCTCATTCATTCTGTGAGGTGCAGATGCTACCACTGCATAGACACCCTGCCGCCCCAGTGCAAGGAATGCAACGGGGCTCTCCCTTCACAAAGTCCACTCTTCTTTCTAGTCCGACAGGCGCATGGATCCCTTGGCCTGTGGCCCCCCCGTGTGAACTGTACCTCCTGCAAACTCGATAACCAAGCCACTAGGTGTTATCACATTTGGGTGTTTGTTGTTTTTTCACTTCTGCGTAGCTTTAAAACATTACGCTTTACATGAGTGAATCTTTTTAAAATGTTGCGTTTTAAGATGCACTGAATTATTCGATTGTAATGTTAATATTTCTATGAACAAACCTTATGGAAGGAAAAAAAACACGTAATAAAAAGCTGCTCGTCTCTTTGATGGATAGCAATAACCTAATCATGTTTACACAAAGCGGCACCCATTTGACTTTATATATACAGAAATTACAGAATAGGTCGTATTGTCATTTCAACTACAGTACTTGCAATGCAGATCATTCAACATTTGGATTATAACCTGTGCAAATTAGTCATTTTAACTACTACATTTTCAACTGGCCTGCAACCTTTTTTTCATAATGCCTAGCTGTTTACCTTAGGGCCATGTGCTGTAACTAACACGCTACAGATAAGATCACGCCTGTTTGAACTGTGATAGAAGGCGCCCCAGCCATGGCCGCCACTCTAACCGTAACCATTAGCACATTACCACCCACTGCTATAGGACCACAACATTTACAACAGGGCCATTTTTTATTTTAGTCCAAACGGCCATCCAATGAGTTACTATTACCAAATCAATTATTTTTCATATATATGCTCCGACCCCGCTTAGAGCAACCCTGCTCAATGCTGATTTGTTATAGCGCTCATTGCCCTGGAGATACATTTAATACAAAAAAATAATAAAACCTCGAATGAAAATCAAAAGTTAAGCGTGCGAATGCTCACGTTTGTAAAAAGCACTATCTTTGTTAGCAATCGCTCAGCCAATGAGTGACGAATTAACACGCTCACAGCCAATCAGCGCTCGTCTGCTTCATTGACCCCTTTTAGCGCTGATTCAGTTAGTGCTTTCTCCAGAACACATCCTGAGTGCTAAACAGGATCCGTTTGTATACAAGCAGTTGATGAACTATACTATCAGAGAGATAACAGATGTAATATGAAACAGCACCCAAAAGGTGCTGCAAAGTTATATTACAAACACAAATCATTACCTCTACACGTCTAAATGTGTTGAAAAGTTACGTGCGGTTTCTCAAACACTTTAAATTACTCTTTTCAGATCATTTTGACTGAATGTTGTGGGTATTTATGGTACATGCCATGTGTCTTTCTCTTTAGCTAATAAACTTGAACAATGAAAAAATGAAATATTTAATACCTTCACTATCTCCTGACCGAGGACACCTCCCACCACTGCACAAACTGGGCTCAGCTCCGAGAAACAGGAACTGAAAAAACAAAACCGCAAACATAATTAAATAATCATATGGGGGGGATACACATTTACAATTTCATACCATTTTTATCATTATAACACACTGTTTTTTTTGTAGACTTTGAAGACACATGCAGACTTCAGCACATTTGCTCTTTTGTTATCGCCTCCACGGAGACATCTGCAGAAAAACATCCCACGTCATGTCGCAATGTTGAGCCCCTCTGCAGATGTCGAGTGCCTCCACCGGGCCGAATCTACGCTTGAACGGCCTTCAAGCGACGCATTAACCCAGCCAGATCTCTGCTGAAGCACCCACATGGCTACACTCTTAGTTATCACGGTGCCTCTGCCAGCGTCTTGACCATGCTCACAGTATGTGAACCCAGCAGCCACAATGCTCCAGCATCAACTAGGTGAATTGACTGTTGTAATAAATTGAAAGCTTTTTTTCTGACCGGCACTATTCACAATCGGCCATTAACGCTACACCGACCTTCATCTTAATTGTTTTTTCTTTAAATATCAGCTACTTTCACACACTATCATGTGTTTTGACTTAAGGGAAAGCGATTTCTTTGCTCGGCATCATACAGCGATGGCAAGGGGGCACGGACAATAACGAGCAAAGACCACAATTCAAAAATAACTTTTGTCCTATGTAGCATTACTAAGAAACGGGCTAGGGAGGGAGTCAACATTTGCGACGCTAGTGTGGGAAAATATCCCCCAAACGTAAAAAACAGGAAGAAGCCATTTCCAGCTTTTCACTGTTGAGGAATCTATCCCCAGGAGGGGGGGGCAGCACCGCTCCGCCATTCTCCGCTCACTTTGTGAATCCGTCGGGAATCATGTCGCCGCCGGCGCCGCTCTCCTCAATCACGGCGTCGCGCAGTCGGCCCAGGAGCTCCGTGTCCTCCGTCTGGGTCTGCGACGCCGGGTCGCGGCCCCGCTCCGTTCGGAACCGCAGCAGCACTGCGACGCGGCAAGGGAGGCAGTGCAAGCAAAAAAAATCACGATACGGTTTGTATCATGAAAATACATTGCTATCGCCATCATTTATGTATTTTTGTTAATGCGCATGTTTGTGTCGCAGGAATCCCGTAAAGGGCTTGCAAGCTCACTGGGTATTTTTCTGCTGTAAGAATAAACCTCTATCTATCCATATATATATATAATACATGCTTGTAATGACAATTGCTTTCCATAGCTGTTCAGAAAACGCTTTAAGATGCCTCGAGCATGGGAGGCAAAACGTCGTGAAGGAGACAGAAGGAACGCTTAACACGACCATCCTGAAAGAACAGCTATGGAAAACCAGTTCTCATACCTCAAGCAGTGAAAACCTACATCGCTACATGGTTGTACTGGTTAAATGCACAAGTCAATGATCCTTGAAATAGATCTTTTTCAGAGACAGGAGATGGGAGGCAGAAGGCTGTAAGATGCTATTGCGAGGAAACCAAACAAACATTCATAATACGAAGCGCTTAAAAACAACAAAAACTACAAGTCATTTGCTTCACAACGATATAAATATATAAAGTTACAGTTGGGTCCATCAGTCAATCCGTGGACCTCCTGCAATAATGTTTTCCATCGGCATTTAAGCAGCACAAATCTGAAATCGTTTCTGCTATGTTGAGTCCCAACAGCAAACTGTTTGCTGCGTATCAAAATTACCCTTAATACACTATTAGTTACTGTTCTGGAATTCAATAATATCTGTCTCTAACCTTGGCTGCCGTTATTGCTCATAATGAGATAATTTAGCATCTTTCTTTATATATAGCAAGCCTCTCTTTACAAAGCTCTACAACATCACATTGGTTAATACATTGTTTAATCCTGAAGTACCAATATTTCTTAATAATAATAGCATTTATAGAGCTTAACATAGCACAAAGGACTAAATCTAGACAGGTATCGTTATAATGATCCCAGACTGTTTTGATCCTTTTACTTACAGGGATTAACATAATTAAAAACGTGAGTGGTTGAGGGAAAAAACATAGTGCTCTGAGAACCAAAAGAATCTTTAATTGCACCATTAAGTGAAACTGATGTAATCTTTACAAATGTAATGTGAACAAACACTATCAGAACACCCACTTTCAAAGGAAGAATATCATCAAGGGAGACAAATTGTCTAAATTCTCATTTTCACAAGGCTTCAGTGCCTTTACAGCCGAAACATTGTATTCAAAACATTTACATCAACCATCACAGATGGTTCCACACTTTTGAAAGCTGAGATAATGTTGTAATTACAATACATGTGTTGGAGTGGGCACTATTCACGTAACAAGCTGGGAACTGCAGCACTGCAAGTCACAATAACGCGACTCTTTGGTCTTGGTAAGGGAACATAACAGATACGAGATCACAAATCATGCACTCCCACAGCAGGCTGCAACCAAATATCCACGTTGGTCATTCACGGGCACGGCTGTCTGTGACCTTGTTTCATTCATTAAACGGTCCTTAAATCTTTTTACACTTTTAATAGTCTTTAGCCTAGATTGTTGACTGAAACAGTAGGTGGTGTGCAACTATGTGTCTCTGCAAGGTAAGCTAAATAAGGTCCATCCACTTCGGGGCAATCTAATGTATATTACTAATGAACGCTGATGTCATATCTTCTGCAATACATTTTAATATAAGCCAGATTACAAGAATAACCTTGTCCAGATGATAAACGTTAATGTGGCCTTGAGAGAGTTCGAGAAAAGCACCATTAATAATGACATGAGAAAATGTATTAGATATTGTTATGCAGCAAAACACAGATTTAAAATTTTCGCTTAGAAGTGCTGGTGAGGAAATGTTTCACAATCACCAATTTGTTCAGGATGGTCCAACGTTGACAACATACATTAAATATGAATATACTGTACAACATAATGTATTAACAAGTTTTGGACAACGTGTACATTTTAATTGTGAAAACGTGACAAGCACAAACAAGTTTTAAAAGTAACACATTGTGTCTGCCGATTGTAAAAACCACAAGGCTTAACCTGAAACATATCTAGCATCTTGCAGTGTAATGTATGACTTCATGCAAATTCTGTCCCGATAGGATATAGCATGAATCATCTATGAGTCATCCGGCTGGAGATCCAAGTCTGTGTGAAAGTGGTTTACAATTTCTCTGTATTCACAAGAAAAAAAATGCATCGTGCTTACGCAATGTTTGTGCGGTAGCAATATGCCCTTATCAACATAAGAAACTTAATTCGACGGTTTGCGAGTTAGTCCATCAGTCACAGCGCTTACTTGAGGAATGATTGTTTTACAGAATCAAGGGCATTTTAACTAAACATAACAAAACTGTGACTGAAAGTGTGGACCTTGCTAATAATTTTAGGGGGTTTTAGAGGTTTATAAACTCTTCCCTTTCCTGTTGTTTTTTCCCCAGTCGGTTGTGTTTCATGGTTTTGTAAAATAAAATAAAAAATACGAGGAACGTGTAGTGGAGAAATTGAGTCTTTTGAGGTTGGAGGGTCAACAATGCAAATCATTAAATTTCAGGGCCTATTACTAGTTGAAACAATGAGAATCGTTTGTTTTAATCCAATCGCTTGTCCACCCAGCACTATAAATGAGTACACCACGGCCAGACGCTTGACAGGTCGCAAATGGTGTTGTGAAGTGTGTGTATTCCCATCTCTTCCAAGACATTAAAGTCAGCATTGCGCTCTAGTTTTCTCAAGTGATGGCCCTTCTATCAGCTGTGCCATGAAAAAGCCATTGCAGGCAAATTATACCCATTCATATCGCAAACCATTTCAAACACGCTCAAAGTATATGTCCCTTCACCTTCATACTGAACCCGTTTACACATGTAAATATACACTGGCGTTTCCAAGGCTCAAAGGAAACAACATACATCAGTCACTGATTAAATGTCGCCCACTCACTACATAGTAGACAGCTTCAAAGGCTCTTTGTGAGACCAATTGACAGTAAAATGCAAGCACATAATGTTAACACATTAGAGCCCTGCACTTATCTAAAAGCAATAGAGCAGCACAACAAACTGATGTGACCAAGGATACTACGTCATTTATCTTCTTCAAGCATACATCATGCTGCTGCATTAGCAAACAAAATAACGTGTTTATCACTGCAGAGCTTAAGTCATAAAAACTACTAACTACCCTGTGAGATTTTAACCCATTAATGGCTTCTTCAACTATCGTTGTTTAAATCATCATTCATTTCATTCAGAGGGTTGTTGTCTTTCAGCTCCTTGGCTTCGACTTGACCCGGCATTGAACAACACCT
>JAZEWU010000019.1:4246066-4261467 GCA_036362915.1 Geotria australis | reverse complement strand
GAACACTGCCTTGTCTGTGCTCTACTATCGAACCTCTGCAGCTCAAAAGACCTTGCGGAGTTCAATGAAAATGCAAGGGGCTGTGTAAGAAACTGGGAAACTGTAATTTAACCATCGCGCTTCGAAGAATCGCAAAGAAGAAGAAGAGGGTTGTTGGTACATGATCATTGAAATTCCATGTTTTTACATGTAGTTATTCGCTCCACTAGATTTGAGCATGTTGCAGTGAACTATAATATTATGCTTCACTGGATTTGAACATGTTGCACTAAACTAAAATTATCGATTGAGGCTAGGTTCCGCTTCATCAGATCATCCGGTTAAGGGAGTCAAAACATCCTGAACTGAAACAACTTGGCTTTGTGTCAGGACCCAGTCGCGCACATTATTTCAGAGCTCCGAAATATATTTTTTCCGTATGAAATATTTAAATAAACGATAACGACACTGGGTTATTAGTGAAGTGATATACCACGCACAAAACCAGTGATGTAATTGTAGACATGCGTCAGCATAGATGCGTTGCGATGGATTTATATGAAACAATGTTCGATATTTCAACTGCTCATGTACGTTAGCTACATTGCAATTCCGTTAATAATAATTTAAATCGTTGTTTAGCCAGGAAAGCTTCACTGAAATCTCAAGACTCTTTTTCATAAGGACCCATTGACATTGTACAGCCAATTCCCTTTTGAGCTATTTTCTTGTACACCATAAGTAGGAGCAGTGGCATAGTGCTTCACCCATTAACCCTAACCTGGTACAACCTAAGTTCGATTCGTGGCCACGGCTAACATAAGTAGCGAATGGAAGGCATACCGGAACCGGCCTTAGACACCGGACCATGGTGGGCCCTTCACCAACCCGCACAAACTGGCACAGAAGGGCTATGTATGATTAAAGAACCCCTATCACTGACAGTGTGGAAGCCTTCACTTTATTACTACTTATTAAAACTACATTATAACATTATTTAAGCCGCATTTGACCGACAGCGGTTTAAAGCCATGTTACGAGACTGAACAGATTGCACGATCAAAAATTAAACTTCGCCAAATCAACAGAAGACGAGACAGAACTAGAAAAAATAACCATTATTTTGGAATTACAATAACTCCATGTCTGGACACCCTCCCACCCTACTCACCCCCCACCCCAGAAAAAAAATCTCGCACCACAAGACACACAGCGCGCGCATGCAGATACGGGGAAATCGTGGTACACATCTAACCAGCAACTGTTCCAGTGAGGCATGGAGCCCGCTACTCCAGCGGAGGTCAGCCGCAGATGCCTCGATAATAGCCGTGGCGAAGTCACACGACACGACCGGAAGAGAAGACAGGTGTACACCAAGAGAGCGCACGCAAGCATGCGTCACACCACGGGCTACCAGCTCTTTCTCGGACATCGACCGATGACGGAATCGCGATTAACCGGAATCCAGCATTAAGCATTACCTTCGGTTTTCGTTCTTTTTTTAATGCATTCCCCCACAAGCGCTTTCCACCACCGCTAATGCTTCACAAGATGCGTGGTAAACAAAGCAACGCCATTAGTTGAACCCTTTCCTGTATTTGAAACTAACTGGCATTTGTGAGCACACGCATCGTCCTCATCTCATAGCAAGTCT
This sequence comes from Geotria australis, assembly GCA_036362915.1. Taxonomy (NCBI): domain Eukaryota; kingdom Metazoa; phylum Chordata; class Hyperoartia; order Petromyzontiformes; family Geotriidae; genus Geotria; species Geotria australis. Next base: position 4,259,834 of record JAZEWU010000019.1, on the reverse strand, counting down.
GATGTAAAAAAATAACTACCAGAGATATAAATGTATGCAAAAAATAAGTTTATTAAATTTTTCAGTTTGCCGTGCAGGGGCAAGGCTTCTACTTAAAACGCTGGAACAAACGGAGGTGTTGCAGAGAATAGGACTTTATTTACTTGGTGTTGGAAGAAAGCACAGGAAGGGTGGCTTTCCACGGATGAAGCGTTACAACAACGCAGAGAAGGGATCACAAGGGGGAAGAAGAGAAGTACAAAGAGAGGGAAATAGAAAGGAGCCTTGGAGAGGAAGCTGCAAGAGGCAGCACGTGTGGTCCTGCATGTGGCCTTTGTGAGTGAGTTATAAACAGCTCCCTTGTTTGGTCAAACTGCTGCCCAATGCCCTTTGCACGGTCTTCATCGAAGCAACATCTAATATTGTGGCTTTTCCACAATGCTATAGTGCCCGATCTGATGTTCATTGTGCAAAAATAACAAAACGTATTTTTGTTATACTCATATCGGGTGATGGTGAACAACTGGCAACTTTTATGGTATGAACGGTCACTTGTTTTCTGAAACAAGGGTTACTGGGCAATACCCAACTCACATTCGCCTATAGCTGCACAAAGAACCGACCATATACCTTCTTTGTAAACTATGCTCCTGCAACAAATGTCAGTCAACAGGATGTGGTGTAAGAGTAAAACTCGGTGGTATGGTAAACACAAACCCGCTAATGATTTTAAAATATTACTATTTGAATAAAACATTTAATCATATTTTTCACTCGTAATCAGCCACAGAGAATAATCAACAATGAATCATATTTTTAAGCAAAGCAGAGGCAGGCCAATAAAATGAAATGTGGCTGTTTGTTATTCAATTAGGGAATTTCATTTACCTACTGCAACAAATACGAATATATATTATTATTATTAAAGTTAATAATGCCCTGAAAATACAACTAAATAGTCCTTAACTAATTAAAACCAGACTGAATTACACTGCCAGAAAGTGGTCTACACACAACAGCACTCTTAAAAAATGTGCATGCAGCTTATGTATTGTCAGAAGCTTGAACATAAAATATTTTGAAAGGAGTGTGATTACGAATGACAAAGAGCTGGAAAATGCCTTTCCTGCAAACATGTACATTGTGTCCAGCCTATGACAAAATCACACAGAACGTACTCAATCTCGTCAAATCTCAGCGAAGTATGGTTGAGCTTAGATGGGTGACCAGCGTTAATAACCATGATAATGGTTACGGGTCTACACTGCGGGTAGCAAAGGGCAGCGCTGCACAACTCAATGTTGCACTGTACTATGCGCGCCCACGTCCATGCTCCCCATCTTCACCAACCCGTACTGCACCAGATTAGTGACGTATGGTCAAATAACCCCCATGACTCACAGCGTGGGATGGCCCACATCCAGCAGTGGATTAGGGAAAGGGCTGTAAATGTATAGATATGATCATTGCTTTTCAAAACGGGAGAGGTGGAGCGCTCGACACAGCTATCCCAAGAAAAGAGCAATTATCATGCACCGAGCTGTGAAAACCTACGTTAAGTGCAATGTATATATATATAAACACATGCATCGTATTACTTGCAGAGACTGTAAACCATAAAAGCAGTTGTTTTAGGGAACGGATCAAACAATACCTGAGGCTACTATTCAATATGGAAATAGTATTGTGACTTTCATTCAAGCTACGTTATGAATACTAATCAAAATCTAGCAAATGACCCAGACAAAACAGTTGCATGAATACAACACAAACGTGTGTATGCATGCCTCATGAAACCGTTCAAGATTTATAAATATGTGCTGTAAATAAATGCCATGTTTATATGGCTGTAATTACATTGTCCAAAAACACTACATGGCAATACTGACGCTTTAAAAATCCTTTCACCGAGAAGACTTTTACATTTGGTATACTTTACAAACGAAAAAATTCCGTCGATTAGGATATGACATCATTCTAAAAGTATAAAATTAATGAAACTCATTAAACGCTAGGGGACTTTTTCACGTCGTTCTTTAAGGTCATTTGTCACGTTATTGCTTCATACGTGGGGGTTTTACGGGAAAATTAGGCTCGGCCTGCATCTCCCACTCCGGCGTGACCACAAAAACCGGCTGCATGTGAATCAGCAGCGGCATGTTTTTAGATTTTTTAAGCTCTGCGACTGTGGTGGCCACAGTGTCAGCAGTTTTTTTTAAAGGCTCATTTCTGAGAATGGAGTCAATCATATGCGACGGCCACCCCTGTCCCTTATAGTCACGAATATAGCACAGTTAAAGGGGACTGCTGTGATTCCTGTGTCCTGCACGGCCGGTGAGAATGCGCGTTTTGAAACAAGTGTAAACCGCTCTGACGTTTTACGTAATGTTTCTACTTCTGGCAAGCTCTTTAAACATAGGTACGCTTAATTGAGGGTTACAACAATAAAATGCCCGCGAACCTTAATGTAAATCTAATAAAGTTTAGGCTAATTTTTAATCATCTGGTGCAGTTAAGAATGGCAACGGAGATACTGTGTTTACATTTGTATTAATGTATGTTTTTAGGGCTCGATGTATGACAATTCCTCTTAAAGCTGTTCTGTACAGATAGCCATGCCGAGTGTTCCTTCTCTCTCCTTCGCAACGTTTTGACTCCCACGTTGGAAGCATCAGCAGAACGCTCGAAACTGCTATCCCAAAAGAACAGCTCTGAAAAGCAATTCTCAATGTCGACATTTTTTAATTCTCGCATTAAACTCTCGCTTGGTGCGATGAGATGAATAGGCAAATAAGGCCGACCCCGGGCAATGATCAGATGGCACTACTAATTTGGCGGGCTCGTTATCACAGCAAAGCAGTGGCGAGTGGAAATTCCCCACAACGCAAACGACGAGCGACACCCTAACCCTAGCTCGGTGGCCCTCTTACACAGCCCTCGTGCAAGATAAGGAAAGAAGGCAACGGAGTAAACAACACCGCCAACACAGAGGAAGGGACGGAAGGTGAAATGCCACCAATTCGTCTCGTAGACAGCCGTCGCCGAATGCCGTGTTGATGTTCCGACTAGTTTTAGCGCACACCTTGTTCCGTTTTGCAACTTTCCAAAATAATGCAAGTGCGTAGGGGCAAATGTGTTTCAGCTGAAAGGCTAATTTCTACAAGTAAATTTCACACCGCAAAAAAAATGCTCTGCCACAATTCTTCTCTGGCAATATACATTTTGTTCGAGGAAATTATTTTTAATATTACGAAGCAGTTCAAGTCCAGTAATTAAAAACAATAACAGTTAAACATTGTTTTTATAAATGTATGTTTCTGTAGTCTATAATTACTTTGTTAAAAAAAAAGGGGTTAACAGTGGTCAAAACGAATTATTATCTTGGCCTAAAGGACAACGATGTCCAGAGGCTGACCATCGTGCTTCGAAGAATCGCAAAGAAGAAGATCTTGGCCTAAAATATATTTGCGATTTACCGTTGATCTAAACTAAGGGAAAAAGAGCTAAAGATAATTAAATATACTGTATGAAAACGCTGAGTTACAGTACTCTACATAATAATGTTAGAACGATAATTTGAAATACAACAGAATAAGAGGCTATAAACACCTTGCATTGATTATAAAAGGTGACAACCAAGTGAATGCAAGCAGCGCAAATGCACGAAATAAGCGCGGAAAACGTTATTTCGTTGTCGCATAAAAAAAACTCCGTATCACGGTACAATTACTCAGTATTAACATTTGTACTTTCCTTGAAAAGTTGACGAAATAATTGTACCGCATTTCCCTAGACGTTAAATACAACTTTCCTACCCGAGCGAACGCGCGCAAGTCTATTTAAACGGTCGGCGTCACGTCCACTCATGAGGGGGATTTTATTTTTTTACGGCCGAATTCCCAGAAAGGTTTGCATAACCCCGGCCGCAGCGGGCACAGGCAGGCGGCATCATATCGTAGTCCTCCCCGTCGCGGGTGACATCATGATCATGAGGTCACCCCTGTTGCCGTACCGGGGGCTCACCGTCTGAGTGAAAATGTCACCGGTTACCGAGCGGCAGTCCCCTCTGAAGATCAGCCCTGGGGAACGGATCGTACGCAACGGTGCGCTGTCTAATGCATGCGCACGTGAAAAGCCCTAGACGGTTTGCTCTGCATGTAAGGTTTCAGTAATTTCGTTTGCAACACTTTAACTGCAACGTCTCGCAATACGAATCTCATACGTATATATGTATATGTATCTACATGTTTGACGACTCGGAAATATGTTCAGCTGCGGTATAGAATATAAACAAATAATTACTTGTGTTTCTGTATTTACAGTTTTGCATTTAACACTCTGAGAAATTATATCAGCGTGTCAAATAATGTGCAACTCTGGAACGTGAAAACAGTTGCCACAAACAGGTTTAATAACAGCCTATCATGCATCCTATTATAAGTAAACGCATTGTGTGCTGAAAATATGTAAGGCTAAACATAAAAAAATTAAGGAGCATAACAAATAAACAAACATAAATAATAATAATAATAATCGACATGTAAAATCCGGCACGTATTTGAACTGTTATTGTTTAAAACAAAATTATCCTGCATATCCACTCGCTAATTTTGGGCCCTGCGTGGGACCGAGCCGTGGAAAGTTTGACTAACTGATGACTAATTGCCTACCGCACTATTGGTAACAAAAAAAGAAGTCACCCCTCTCTTTTTTACACTATCGCTGCTGCAAAGCCTACCCCACCGTTTCCCCATTTCATTAGATCTGATTCCCAGCGCAATAAGTACCGATGTGCAATACTTTCACAACATACAAACAGCATCCCAATCTTATCTTTCTCACACCGTTGCACGATCCTTCACAGGCTCTTGGGCAAATATTTTTTGCCAATAACTAGGGCTTAACATGTGAAAGATCAATAAGTGTATTAACCTTTTTTGAAAGCACATTCTTTAACTAGCAAATTAAAACTTGGGAAATGGATATGTTATGATATGTATTTTATATCAAAGCAACTGATTTATTTGTAAGAGACCAAATAAGAATTAGTATTTTGTTATTAAAATGGTAGTTGTATTTTGTTATCAAAAATCCACTTCATTTAATGTTCATTTCTCTTTACTTGGTATCAATCAAAGCAGGAAAAAAAATCCCAAAAAACCTAAAGCCAAAAACCTTGGACATATGCTACACACAGCCAAAGTAGGACAATTTTAAATGGAGTAAATATATTTTTGGAAAATTTGGTATTAGGGAACAAAATGTGTTACTGTAACAGAATGCCTGTTGTTTCAGATGACAAAGGCAATATAATTCAAAGTTGTAAAGGCTCCACATTTTGAACAGAATCACCCAACTACGAAAGATTTTCAACATTTTTTTTACTGCAAATTTGAAGAGTATTTTTGCGCTGCCTTGACCCAAATAACAATCGACCACCGAGTCCCTCAAAGCCTCTTTGTTGAAACCAAAAATAACTGGATAACAGCTCATAAGAGTATAACCCTGGCATGCGGCTAGGATGATGGCATTTAGAAAGAGGGGACTGCACATTTTCACACAAACAGCAGACGCCCACCGGCCTTGCGGTCGAGTGTGCAATCACACAGCGGATACAGCAGCCTACCTTCTCCAGCCTACAAGGTGCTCTCAGTCCGCCACACACTGTGCTCCTCAGTCCACAGCATAGGCGGCAAACGTCAAAAACCCCAGCCGTTTTATCAAGGAAGCAATGAGCCCAATGAGTCACTCCTGCCTCAAAGTTGCTAAAGTGCCCTTTATCGCCAAGGCTACTATATTTCACTACATATTTGGGGCAACGATAAACCTACGCATAATGACATGACATGCCAGCAGACCACACGAGCCGTGTCCCAGAGCACCCGCTGCTGGATATTCGGATAAGCTGGCGAAAATTGGATACGTTTCTTGCAATAGAAGTCCACTATTTTTTGTTTCCTGGTAAGGATCATTTTAAAAAGTAGTTGTCAATGCTGCAGCGATATTACAAAACAAGAAATACACACCTTTCAATTGTTCAGGTTGACAAAAGTATACAGAAAAAGTACAAACCTTTTGTAAGAAAGTAGCCAGCCGGTGTTTTTTTGATTATTTTCTTGGCTCGGTCCGTTGTCCAGTCTGCCTCAAGTGCTTCCTCCATGGTGCAAAACTCTGCTGTCTAAAATTATGAGTACACCATATAAAAACAACCTCAAACGCAACTTTCTTTTCCATAAGAACATAAAGATCATACAGAAAAAAACGCTCATGAAATTCATGGCATTTGCTGAAATAAAGTGTTAACATTAAAACATTGTACCACTTTTACAAATACCATCATATACAAAGCAAATTACATTATTTTCAAACCAGTATTCTAGAATGTAAAATATCACAATTTCCACATACATTCATACATGTCTTCTTTGCGATTCTTCGAAGCACGATGGCTAGCTTCTGGACATCGTTGTCTTTCAGCTCGGCCTCGAAGTGTTTGGTAGAATTTGCAGGCAACACCAAGTATTGCCTGACAGGGATCGCGACGTGAACGAATCTACCTTGACCCCCATTCATACATGTAAATAAGCATTTAAATGTGTTGAATGTTGTTCATATGTTTATAAATACAAATGTTATTATTCGATTTTTCAATAATGTTTTACATAATTACTAACACACTAAATTACCCAGCACAGATTACATACAAATAACTGTGCATGGTTATTCATTATAAACTGCACATTATAAAGCATATCTTAATTATTTATAACTAGAAAGTATATGATTATACTAGCTAAAAACACATTGTCAAAGCATGACCAACAACAAAGTTTACAAACATGGAATGTTTTGAAACCCAGAAACAGAAACACAACATCCTAGAAGAATGTATCATACTATTGCATAAAAGCAATAAAATATACATTTTAAGCCATTCAATATTAGCCTTAAACACGAATTGCTTTACGTAAAACTGCATTACCTTCCACGATATATTTTCTGCCTAACTGCAGGCATGGTGTGGTTTCAGAAAAAGCCGTTCTCTCGTGTTAAACGGCAAGCACTGCGGCTCTCCCTGAACTAAGGTAGTACAACGAATGCACTCCTTGGGCTTTTACAGAATTTGCTGATTAATGCTGATGCATAGTTACGTGATTTAGAAAGCCACAATATTCAGGAACTCACACTTTTGTTAAGAACCAGACCGACTTCCCACTACTCCCTCATGCAACATAAAAATCCAAGTAATCTTTTTATTACATCATTTAGCTAGCTATTACATTTGATGACATTGCTTTTTGAACATGCTGCTGTTTTAAACGGCGAGTATCCAGGTTAACTCGGGTTAGCCGAGTAAAGCGCGGAACTCTTGCAATGTAGGTGACACAGGATTATAGCCGACTCAGCGACTGAGGTCATTCCTCCCGCTTACCTTCTTGACCATGGTCGATTCCGACGAGATTACTTTGCGCTTCTTTGCCGCGGAGCCGTCCTCCGCACTCTCCACCTCCACCTTCTTGGGTTTTTCCCTTCAGAACCACGACGACAGCAAATAATCGCGCACACTTAAGCCCACAGACCGTTAGGTTAAGTAGCACGCCCACGGTTAACGGCAACAATTCGTACATATTTTCGTTGAGCCAAGAAATTGCTTGAGCGCAAAAAATGAAAATGCTGCAAAATTATTACAATTGGATTTCTCCAACAGTGAAGGGTAACATCCAGATTTCATTGCGAATGTACAATACCACTTTTGGAAATCCAACGTTAAGTCAGTTTGTATTTAAGTTTGAAACAGGGTAAGCAAGTTACAACATCCCAGGGCACCGGGGGCAATTTAGTCAGGAAAAGTAACCTAGGCAGTGTCTCTTAGACAGAGTTAAATGGCGAAAACCCAAATGGACAAGGGGAAAACAAACAAACTCCACACAGAAAAAGGCACCCGAGCTGGGAATCGAACCCAGAACCTTCTAGCTGTGAGGTGGCAGCATTACCCACTACGCCATCGTGCCCCACCATGATTAATCTAGTTTTGTTGTGTTTAAAATGAATGCACATGTGTATACATTATCCACACTCTGTAGAAATACAATAATTAACAACGTTATAACGAACGGATGTCCACAGCAAACTATTTCGGAGTTTATAGTATTTCTGAATGAACTTATCGCATCTATTTTCTGAGAATGTTAACAAAAATACAGTAGTGTACTCAGATTTTTTTTTTAAAGAGCGTGATGCAAATATTATGAATCATAAGCATGAACACAATGTCAACAACAGGTTCACGTTGACTTACTCCACATAGTCATGCACCCCAAGATCGGAGAACATGTACCCATGATAACCAAACACATCTCCTGTGAAGAACTTAATATTACGCTTGTGACAGATGGTGTTAATCTTGATCATGACATCCTGAGAGCACCCGGTCAGGCATATCTGCACGGACAGAAACAAAAACAAGACAAAAGTCCAATTATAGTAGTTACTTTTAGCTCATGATATTTTGACAATCTTGGGTAAGTACACTTCCACAAAACGTTATTTAGTGTCATTACAACATTTAAGATAGAGTTGAAAGAACAATTTTGTTTAGAAAACGTTTAACGCAGGTTATTCGAATAACATTCTCTGCAAGTTAGGCTCTAAACCAGGGGTTCTCAACATTTTGAAACTCAAGGCCTACTTGGCCCACTTGAGTATGGTCTCCATGGACCACAAGGTGGTGCTCGCGGCCCACTGATGGGTTGCGACCCATCGGTTGACAATGGTGGCTCTAAACCAAAAGTTACAAAAATGGAGGCTGTAATTCTATTGCTTTCGCTCTAAAGCTGGAATGCTATCACCAGAAAACTTCTGCACACATGCTGCTGCCCTCCTGTGGTCACTATTAACAAGGATGTTTACTGGACTGCAAGTTATATACTAAAAACGCTCCTCAGTCATCCTATTCTTAAACAGAAATATAATGTGGTCTGTAAGATTGGGTTAGGTGACGTTTACAGTGCAAATGATCGGATTTTTTCTCAATTCTTTGATGCATGAATGCTTATCAGAGGCTGACGAAACTAATTATTACAATTTTGGGTATCAAACCAGACCATTGGCTTATATTCGTACATCCAGGGCTAGATGAGGGCCTCCCAGAGTGTGAGTTGTGGGGATTATGGTGAGAGCAGGGCGCATAAACACTGCAGTGCCGAAGTGCAGTATAATTATCATTTTGCTGCACTGCCCTCTGCTGCCCACCGGATAGCCTTGCAGCAACCCACACCAAGCTGTTGAGTATGGTCACCAATCCATGCATTAGCGAGACTCAAACGTGCTTAGTTTCTGATATCTGATGAGATTGGAAAATTCCTGCTGACTTGGTCATTTAACACTTAACCTAGCGGGCACTTGCGATGACCAAAACAATACGATCTTTGCTAGGAGTCAAAGGCAGGACCGTATAAATCACCGAGTCAAACTGGGTGAAGAACTCTTCGGTCTTGCCAGCAACGTCGGTCTTGACCGTCCGCACGTCAACCATTGGGTTGAGGTTCTGGGCTCTCTCCAGAGAGGCTTCAGCCAGATTCTCGCCCAGCCGGGTTCGTGGAACCAAAAACTGAGCGCAGGTGTTCTCTTCTGTTGCCTGTGCACACAGTGGAAACAGACATGCATTCTCTACATGCAAACAAGGATCGTAACCTTATCGTGGAGGAGCGGTTTGCATGTTGTAATGAACCCCGAGCTATGTCGCCTGGAGTCTAGCACTGCTGGTTGGGTCGCCAATGATGAACATGTCCAGAGAACGGTTCAAGATAAATAATGATCCGACGACTAAAGGAAAACCCGCCAATGGGGGGCAACAGGCCAACCCAGGTAAACCTGGATACCTACTAATGGTCAGTTGCAATATTTAGGACATAGTTTAAAGAGACTTTACAGATGTAGGAAGTCCTTATTATAACCATTAAGTAGCACTTTACTTGGGCATAGTATATCAACCAAACAGGAGAGCATTTATCCCTTCTCAAGAATGTCCACCATTCTTGGGAAGGGAGAAATGGTAGTAATATACCATAGTGTCCGTTACACAGATGACATTAATTTATCCCGGCTGAAATGGTGAGGCAGCAGTCGGTTTTTGCACGTGTTATAACATAGACCGCTCAGCAGGGTGGTGCAGTGGTAACATCTGCACCTCAAAGAAAGAAAGTCCTGCCCGAGGTAGTTCAATTCCCACCTTGGGCGCCTTTCTGTGTGGTGTTTGTGTGTTCTCCCCCTGTTCCGCGTCGGTCTCCCTCGGGTTCTCCAGTTTCCTCCCACAACTAAAAAAAACACTCATTAAATGGCCGATAACATCATAATATATTGGACGCAGTGTCTGGCGGATAGGCGTTAGCTAACCGCGTGGCTGACTCCCCCATCTCTGCGGTTTCCTCGCGTGTACGAGTTGTTTTTTAATCGAATTACTGCCTTTGAAGTTGAATGAATATGTGCGCGTTATAAATTGTACGATTATTTATAAATAATGGTAAAAAAAAAATTCATATTATGATGATTGACAGTGAGGTTGCCTAACATGTGGACCTGCCTTTCGGTAAAGAAAAAGAGAATATAAAAGTATGTAACTTCCAGTAATGCATTAACAATGAAGGCTTAGAAAATAGGTCTACAATCTTATTGTATACGATTTAAGTAATCACCAACAGGTTTGCAGACATGACCAACACAGCCAGTCTTACACAAAGTGTGAATCCACAACAGAACATAATGTGTGCATTGCATGTACAAAAGCTCTCAGCCTGATCCAGACCACTAAGCTCAAAATAAATGAACGTGTGAACATGCAGTGGCTAGAATGAAAACTCTTTGTGGAGTGTGCTTGAAATCAAGAATGATGGTTCCATACCTCATTGTGATCTAAAAACGTTACGGACTTCACTCCAGCCAGAATCATGTTCTTCGCAACCTCAGCTCCAAGGCCTTTCATCCCCACGATCAGCAGTTTGGAGGCTCTCAGTCTGCGGCAGATAATTTATTAGTCTTGTATACATGTCCGCACGCGTGACATTCTGGTATAATTTCCTCTCCGTCAAAATAATGTGTAAACAGTTTGTACCATTCATGAAAATGTTTGCCATTGTAGTGAACAAGCGAGAGAGTAAAAACATAACACACATCACATGTGGCTGGCTGTCACTACTTTTCTATGGTTATCAACTAAGGCTGAATCAGCTAGCTGCCAGACTCAAAAAGGTCATGTTTGATCGTAACGTTGACAAAGTGTAATTTTATTGAGTCACTTTATTAGCACCATACCGCTTGGGAACCACAGCGATCTGACCAGAGTGGACTTAAAGGGCCTTTCCAAATACGAACACGATTTTTGTCAATTACAAGCATAAGATTTATATACAACAAATGCCGAAAGTTCATCTGCAATGATGCAAGTGTCTGATTGTTAGAATATGTGTTTATAGACCAGACGAATATAAACAAACATCAGCATATGCTATACAACACTGGATACCCACCCATTCATTCATTCCTGAGTGCACAACAGTAGCCTTCTGCAAAAGCCCTCTTAGGCTCAGGTCTATGCCAACCAGCATATGTGAAGCATCTCCTACCACGTGTATAAAGAAAATCCCAGAACACATGGAATATTGGAAACGATACGTTAAAATTTGATTCCAAAGCATGGGATTTTGGCCACAATCTAATCTGCAGAAATGTGGCAAATGTACTATTTTGGTCCAAAATCCCTGGAAAAGTGGGACCTGGCACATGAGATGTTGTCTGTGCAATTTGTGGGATTACGACAAAAGGACGGTGGGATTTATATTGCTCCGCCAAAACGTGGCATGTTGCCCCCCAACCCAAACCCTGACGCTATCTTGCCAAAAACCGACACAAGTGGGGTGGTCACACAACACGTGGATTTGAACACAAATGAATGGAGTGCGCCGCCTCATAACGTGGAAACGTAGCCTCCCGCCAACAGCGCGTGCTTGTTGCAGGCAACTCGAGAACAAACCCCCTGAAAACCCCCGTGGGACTTTTCGCGTCCGAACAACAATAGCGTTCGAAGGGAGAAGAAGTGCCGTCGTGTTAGCGACGATGCGGTCAAAATTATCGACCGGACGCTCACCTCTTCTGGGCCTCAAGACCCCACAGTCGAATCTGGCGGTCGTACTGCGCCGCCTCCTCCTCGCTGATAGCCGCCTCGTTCTCCACCATGGTGCCGTCCTAAGGTTTCTCTAGCGTTTTAAACAAAAGACAAGGCAATGAGGGGGGCCCTGCTGCGGTTTTCCAACTCCCAGAAATAAGCTCTTTTTCCCGCCGCCTCGCCGGCAAAGGCGCGTTCACATTTCCTACAACGCATAGGCGGCGGAGCGGCCGGTCTCCTCGCGCGTGATTGGTCCCCCGTTGCCCACGTGGAGGAAAGGTTTGAAATCGTAGTCCGCTTTGGAAGCGGCACGTTGCGCCTCGCCGGTGACGTCCCGGACGGCGTGATGGATGCGGCGGGCATGTTGGGTAAGGGGGCTGTGGGGTCTGCCTCACAAAGCGTTGAGTTATAATCTAATAAATAATAATAATTTGCACTTTGAAAAGTGTCCTTTCACCAAAAGGGCCGCATGTATCTCCCGTAAGAGCGGCTCTTAAGAGCCAGTGTTCATGCATCGAACTGTGAAAACCTACATCAAATTATCGGGTGAAAGGCGCTATATAAATTAAAATTATTATTATGAGTTGTATAGAGTACCGACTGAAATCGTGCAAAGTCCATCGGTCGATAATTTTTAACAGTAGAATAGATACATATTGTGCAGATAATTAACTTTTTTAAAAATGAATAATTATTCCACTTGTCCGCCACTAAACACCGAGACTTTACTGTACTTGGGGGTTTAACCCCGTAGCAATATGTCCGCCGCGAGCCTCACATTCTCACCGGAATCGCTGTGGCTGCTGAGTGACGTGGGCTTCTTTGGTGAAAACGAGGGATTAACGTGGAGTTACTGCGCCGCTCTCGTTATTCATTCAGATCGAACGAGCACCGAGGAGGTGCCGACATTCGTCCAAACGAGCCTGTGAAATCCCCGCGGGACCATGGTTCTTCTGGAGAACGATGTGGTAATAAGATGCGACTGCTTACGTGGCTTTGGACTGGTTGGTGGTGGTGGTGGTATCGTGAAGCCGCCGGGACTTTAATGGTCGAGTCCGTGTAGTTGTGTGATCAGTACCGGTGCGATCGTTTTAAAATGCCGTCGCGACGCCTTGTTGGTCCCCGAGTGTGTTGGAAGTTTGGCGGACATTTGCGGTCACAGTGTGCTGCTAATCCTCATGAGGAGTAGCCGTGTATTGCTGGGATGAAGACTTCCCTTCACAACCCTCACCAGCGGTTGCCATTTCAGTTCAGCCAGTGAGTCAGTGTTTATTTAAGCTGGAAGGAAACCTTGAGCTATGTAGTTCGTTTTGACAGCTCTCCAACGGGGAGGGTTAGGCACCTTACAGCATCTCAGGGCACCGGGGGCAACTTAGGACAATTAACCTAGGCAGCATGTCTTTGGACTGTGGGAGGAAACCGGAGTACCCGGCGAAAAAACACGCAGACACGGGGGAACATGCAAACGCCACACAGAAAGGCACCCGAGCAGGGATTCGAACCCGGGGACCTTGTTGCCGTGGGGCGGCAGCGCTACTCACCGCGCCACCGTGCCCCAAAGTTGATAAAAGGAGGTTGTGTTTTACCATACGGTACTTGAGAGTAGCTCTTGAGGGCAATGCTCATACA
>JAZEWU010000019.1:4230383-4245997 GCA_036362915.1 Geotria australis | reverse complement strand
ATACAGGTCAGCACTGGTTGAACCAGAGCATATATTTGGTTAATTGTCCTGACTAAATTGCCCCGGGGCCCTGAGATGTTGTAACTTACTTACCACACCCTGCTGGACAATTGTTAAAAAGAGCTACATAGCTTAAAGATTCCTTCCAGCTTCAACAAAAACTGACATTGTTTCACGTGCTTTTACAGTACAGTACCGCGTTTTAAATGGTCAAACACTGGCACTGTGGACTGACTAGCTCCGGCTGTAACACAATGCATTTTCCACTTCTGACTCGACATGTAAGTAGGGCGATGAGCGCCGTCCTATGCTAGTTTAAAGAGGAAGCCACGGGTTTATTTTACCCTTCGACGGTGTGTCATGTCAGGTCCCTGAAGCTAAGCGGAGTTGCGCCTGGATAGTACTCGAATGGGCGACAGTCGTGTTTAAAAGGCTGCTTCAGGGTCTGCATTGTGGGCAGCAAGGGGCAGTTCAGCAGCATCCGTTGTTGTACTGTGCTATGTGCCCACCATCTGTACTTCCCGCATTCACAAACCCGCCCTGATCAGTTTGGTGATATACGATCAAGTATCCCGCACAACGTGTAGAAGCCGTCATCCGGCAGTGGATTGACAAAAGCGCCACACATGTACAGTATTTACGTGTGACATTAAACATTTGAAGTAATCGTTGATTGAAAATGGGCATTGTCTTTTTTGCAGTTTCTCTTCGAGCTCACCAGACTGTTCCAAAAGTGTCGGACATCTGGTAGCATCTACATGACCATGAAGAAATGTGAGTGGGTTTGGGAACTCGTTGAGCTTCAAAATCAACGTGCCAATTGAGTGTGGGTGCACTGTCAGTTATAATTACTCTTGCATCCTAAATTATTGTCTAAATTGTCAGAAACTAAGCAAGCCTGTCTCCAAAAACGCGATTAAAGGACTTTTACTAGAGATTGTGCTATGTTTGTAATGGAAGCAGCCACATAGGCCTGATTAAACCCAACTTATAGCAACTACCACGCAGTGATTGTTCCCATGAACTTCACACATTGACCATTCTGGCCCTATCTAGGACGTGTCCTACATGAATTAATGTTTTATCATTCACACTATTCAACAATTCCATGGCAGGATACATTAGTATTTCGTCTTACCTCACACTGCTTAAATTTACAACTCCCTGCTATCTTCTCTGTTCCCAAGTTGCAATAACCTTGCTCAATTCAAGAAGCGCGTCCCCTTTTACGATCTGTGCTCTTAGTTTTTAGCCACTGTGATCAGTATCTGTGATTTTCTTGTTTTAAGGACTAGTCGCTACGTGCTACAAAGTTCCTGTACTGGTGAAGATTGAGTTCTCTTGGTGAGTGCCAATTGCTTTGGTTATACAACACGGTATATTTTATCAACAGATGACGGCAGGACCAAGCCAATTCCCAAGAAGGGCACAGTCGACGCTGTACAGGAGCCTGCAGAAAACAAGTGTCTTCTTCGAGCATCGGATGGAAAGAAGAAAATTAGCACAGTGGTGAGAATTGTGGCGCAGTGTGAAATGTAATTTTAAAATGGTTATTAATTGCTTCTCGATAATTTGCCAAAGTTGTCTCATAAGAGTCCTAAGACGAATGATACAGTGGTTAAAACTTCTAGCCTTTTGCACATAACAGTGTACAGTTCACCATGGTGTCTGAATGGAGCTGAAGTACATTGAATTAAATCTGTACAATGTATGGATTATTATGATAGTACCAAGAGCACTTGGGGAAAATGTGTCTGCTGACTTTTGAAAGCGTAACTTTGAGAAAAATTGGAAATTTTAGGAAATATGACAAATGAGTCAATCTTCTGCCCTCCCTCTCTGAAGGAGGTCCAATTCCTGGGACATTGGCTGGTTTTCCATTTTTCTGGTATAAGGCAATTATAGTGATGCATTGGGTGTTTGAATTGTGGTTGTTTACTATCTCCAAAGCACCCTCTTAACTCTCCTATATGGTTATTTACGTGAAACTGAATCATAAAGTAGATATTCGCTTTTAAATCGAGAGACTCTAAAATCCCATTTCATTCGTTTATAGATAAGCTCAAAAGAAGTCAACAAATTCCAAATGGTAAGTAAAACTTTAATTTCTACAAACATAATTTCAGACTAAGAATTGCTCTCAAGAGCTGTTCTTTCAGGGAGGAGGAATGCTCGACACAGCTCTCCAGAAAGAACAGCTTGAGAATAATTTTTAAAAGTCAAGCTGTGAAAACCTACAGAATTTCAGACTCTATAGGGCTTGTTCAAGTTGGTTGTATGTCCTGTTCAATTAAATTATAATTATAGATAAACTTCCAAGCATTGCACTGTAATTGTATATTTTGACTAAGCATTTCGTTTACCAGATGCAAACATCCGATTTATGCAAGTTCATTTGCTATTAAAATGGAACATAAAAAAAATCATATTACCTGATTAAGTGTTTGAGTTTCAATCTGTATTCGTGTTATACTATTTCAGGCTTACTCCAGTCTTCTCCGTGCCAACATGGATGGACTCAAGAAGAAAGACAAAAAGAACAAAACCAAAAAGACAAAGGCTACTTAGTTAGACACGTTTACACACTCGACTGTATCCAAACACACATTTGCTTGTCTTCAAATCGGTTAAACCTTGCGGATGTTAAATTGTGTTTATCAATGCAGTTTGAAGCTGTTTTAAGCTCAAATGACAGGTTTTTTTTCAGTAATTCCATGCTTTATACATACAACGTTTTGCTGGCAACATTTTCCAACTTACCTCCACTCTACATTTTCATGTTTAAAGTAGAGGTCTGAATTGGAAACGGGCCCCCTCTGACACGTCATATTAATTTTGTGTATACAATGAAGTTAACATATTTTAAAGGTAATCATAAGTTCAACTAACAATCTGTCTGGTTGTATAAAGTAATTATGTGTACTGTAATATGTATTTGTTTTCCTCTCCCCATAATGTTCACAAATACAGTCTAATCAAAATAAATTGTTACACTTGTTTTTTTTTAATCAATACTGTACTTAATGAACCGAGAACTTTTAACACAAATCTTCACTTATTACCACCAACTCTAGCCACAGATAAGCACTGCAATATTGTATTAATGTGTCTAGAGGGATTGGCAAAATTGTGCATTTTTGATCATGCTAAAGGCGAGAGATGAGACAAGGCAGACAGTGGACAACATGAAAGTGGTTTGGTTCACAAATGCAGTGTTGACTAAAGGACAAAAACACGAGGATAAATTATCATATGAAGTAACGCTTCACAATCACATATACGACCTTCAGTAGCTGTGAACTTAGATCAGCATAAATACCATTTGCGAGGATGAATTTCATACAATCAGCGTCATATAAAGTACACCAACCGAAAGTGTGCATTCCTTGTGCTCATTATGCAGTCACATGTTTACTCACCACAGCAGTACTTGAACAAAATTGTCAAAAGCTGTGCTAAACATGTCCTTCAGTTGCTGTATCAGCATTGTCCCAATAACAAAAAAGGGGAATCAATATATGCTGACAAAAAATCAAACAGGAAAGTGAATATTTTAATTCCTCTTTGTTATCTGGCTTAACCATACTGCTCCTGGATTAAGGATCTCATCCACATGCCCTCTAGTGGTTATAAATTCTGATGCCGACATAACACTACCCTTGACAGTATTGTATTTACCATGCGTTTTAAAATATTTAAATTCGTCTCTTTTTTAATAACGTTCACTACCCGATTTTGCCCCCGATGTTTGATTAAGTGTATTCAGAGAAACATTTGAAGGGTTGGCACGTGTGACAATTATAATACAATGGGCTTATAGAGTGATCACAATTTGGATGAACCTTGAAAGACAGACTGGGATGCTCGGATAATTTCATGCTCTCTGCATAGCAGGGTAATTGCAGCAATTAGATATCGCTTGGTTATACGCCTTGTCAAAAAGGACAATTGGTAAAGGTTTGAAAAGGGATTGTTTTATATTTTAAGAGTAAGCTCCGTGTTTGAAGCGGTTCTGCTTCGGGGCATTTGTTGCTTTCATTTCTGTACAGCACCGTGACCCTTTTATCAAGGCGTTTTAAAATATTAATTATTATTCTTATTTACGTACAGCCTGTAGTTGTTGGAGGGTATGGCATACATTTGTTGTACGAGCTCTGGGATGTTGAAACTAGGGCACAACAGCAAATGGGCGTCTGGTCATGTAGCACAAATTACATTGCAACTATACAGCTCTCTAATATTACTGCTATACATATTCGCGCAGACATTGTATCTCTGTATAGCTTATCATAGGTTGATAAAATAAAACAATTGTAGTCCTCTTATGCCTCATACTAAGCCCAGATGAGACAGTCACAGTGAAATGTGCTTTCAGTGGAAAATGTGGAAGACGTCAACTGTTCAAACAAGCAGCTTTAAAGTTTACTTGAACGAAATAATGGAATATTTCAATCTGGACAATAAAGAAACTATTATCACTGCATTGGTTTTGGTTGTGTTATTTCTGTTTACATACTCCCAGTCTTACGTTAAACATTCTGTTAATCGTGAAAGCTCCTCACTTGAACTTGTTAAAGTGAGGTTAAAATCTTAAAGAAATCCTTTTTAGTCTTCGCACTGTGATAAGACGTGACAAGTTAATACTCGTGCCTCCGGCAGACACTTAAAATCATATTACGTATTGTATAGAAATTGGCACGTCCATAAGTGGCAGTGTGCACCCACTGAAAGGTTAATGTGTGACAAGATTAGAATACAGTACTCCATTGAAAGTATGTAAGTCTATTGTAGACTGCAAAGCTACAACGTTCCTTCTTCACACAAATCACATTTTTAAATTCGATTCTATACATTTCAATTACAAGCCTGTAACTGGGTAAATGTATCTCGATTTTCTAACCGGAGTGTAAACCTACACTAGTAATACATCATTAGCAGTACTTTTCAAGTGTAACTTGATCACAATGCTAAGGAGGCCCGTTATAATCTTATAACAGCACATTAATACATTTTTGCATTAATTTTGTAATTGCCCAACAAAATTAATCGTGCAAATATTTCACTTGGATAAGCGGTGCAATCATTACAAAGGACATTGCATTGATTAAACATAAGCTTAAAAAGAACAATGTCCTTATCTAGTGCACACACAGCCTTTTTAAAACGTATTCTCTATCAGTGCAGAGTGGTGCATGTGCCTTCTGGTTTGACGTATAGCGTACTTGGAAGTTCTAATAAGCCATTTGTTATATAGCAAATTACTATAGGGGCAGCGAAATTCAATCGTAGCAGTTTCCTTTAAAATAAATGGGGCAACTGTAATGTATCACTGTAGTGTGGGGTGTGTTCTTCACTGCACTCTTGGTTTGGCATTACGAGAGCATTCAGAAACCACATTTAATACGTAAGCGTATATGTTATTGCACATAATTGTTGTGCACATTGTAGCTCATGTGTAAGTGGTCAATGAACTTGACATTACTCACCCAGCGCCACTGCTATACCAGCAGTCTCTGCTATGGGAACTGGCACACTTGCCGGAGCAAATCTAATGTGTAGAGCTGTGGCGTCAGGTTGGATTGTATTTGGTGGTGAACAGTGGTGATGCATCTGTAATCCAGCAGCGTGGAGGCAAGGGTTGGTGGATCTGACAAATGACAGATTCTGACACCACACGTGGGCGTCGAGATGCAATACCTTGGCTTGGCAGCAGAATGCAGTATTGCAGAGTGCGGACTGATGAAATCTGTCGCTTCTGTAGAGGTTAGAGTGTTGCCCCCTCGAATGCGTGGATTTTCTCCGGCGTTCTCCCACACGTATAACCACTAAGTGGCTTCTTCTTCTTTGCGATTCTTCGAAGCACGGTGGTCAGCCTCTGGACATCGTTGTCTTTCAGCTCGGCCTCGAAATGTCTGGTAGAATTCGCAGGCAATACCAAGTATTACCTGACAGGGATCGCGACGTGAACGCTTCTACCTTGATCCCCACTAAGTGGCTGAAAATTTTTTAACTTCTAGGAAAATTGCAGAGACATTGTTTGGGGCGACTCGCTTCAGCGACACACCCACCTAACGACACATGCCTACCCATGGCATGATTTTGAAATGAGGATGTAGGGTTAATCGCATATTATCTCAATTGATACAGCAGATAAGCAGCGCCAGGCCGGATTAGCAGAATTATCGGGTCAAACGTAAAAAAGAAATAAATTCAGACAAAGTAACATTGAAAGACACCTTCATACAGATACATCTACTTGTTATCTAACGTATATAACTGAATCATCCTATTTCCGGCGTAATAAAACAAGCTATTGTACACGAAATACAACCTTCCATGCATTTCTTATTGATAGGTCATGGTCAGCACTTTTGGTTGCTCCATTTGAGAATCGTGAACATTCTAATTGAAAATGCCACGATGACGACGACACAATTGTTAACCGACAATGGGAAGAGGGCAATACATTAGGCGTGATGAAGGGAAGACAAATTGTGTGGATTCTGGCCACTTAATTTCACCTAATTCATATGGAGGGGGTCACATAAATTTGATTATACCTTCAATACGGGCAGACTATGCACACCATGTGCCTCAAATAACGTGCAGCCAAACTTCGGTGAGCCTCGGATATTCATGAACATATCGACTAGTGAAGAAAACCCTTTGAGGTGAGTTAGACCTGCAGCAAGTCAAACAAACACTTCAAGAAAAATATATTGGTGTAGGCTTTTACGCCTCGATGTACAAGGGATTTGCTTACAAGAGCTGCTCTTTCTGCATAGCCGTGTCGAGAGGGCAGCTCTTGAAAGCAATTATAGCTATGAAAATATCATATCCTGATTTTCATTCATTAAAACAGCTCATTCATGTCAGGGACGAGACATAAATTAATTGTAAGCATGCAACCTGCATAGACCTTTTGTCAAAGGACCGCCGATTGAGTGGGTCCCAACACCTTCATTGGTCGCGATGGTTATCTGACCATACTTCACCAAGATGGTCAGTGTGGGTAGGCAACGGTAGAGAAGCATAAACAAGGATGCAATGTTAGTGCAACAATGGAATTTGCTGAACCGCTCCCTCTGCTGTCTACCACATAGCCCTGCGAGCACTGTTCTATTCTTACATGTGGCAAAAAGTGAAGTCATTCTCTGTAACGCCTTAATCCTGTAGAGGGTTGCGGTGAGCCGGATCCTATCCCGGCAGACACACGGCATAAGACAGGGATATACACAGGATAGACACCAATTAACATAGGCAGCTTGTCTTTGAACGGTGGGAGGAAACCGGAATACCTGGGGAAAACCCACACAGACACGGGAAGAATATGAAAATTCGACAAAGAAAGACGCTCGAGGCTACAATCAAACCGGGGACCTTTTTGCTGTAAGTCGGCAGCACAATTTACTACGCCACTGTGCTGCCCCATGGTAATATGTTCAGGAGCTAAACCTAAATGATTATTAATTACCAATGTCCAGATCTTCTAGCCAACTAAGGGCTTCGGGGCAGAGTTGGTGCAGCATGATTTGTGTTTTGTGGTGAAGCACTATCCAGGCTCAAGCCCTGCTTAGTTTCCAAGATGCAAAAAAATCTGTTGAATTCCGTGTGATATCGTATTACACCATACATATAAATATTTCACAGCGTAATTGATAATAAGAGAAATGCGTGGCTTATACATAATTTTAGTGGTTTTGCTGCGAGACATAACTTAATTAGTTTCTGCAGGAGAGCCCTGCATAAATTCACTGCACAATGTCCCTTTCTCTTTAAAGAACATTGTATTACAAGTAACATTAACAATACAAAGGCTCCTTCCCGGTCCTTTGCTCCGCTAGTTTAGATTATGTTTTATACTCTCTCATGTACTGCGTAACCCTGTTCCATATACAACCACACGGGTATGCCAAGTTGTTCTTTTTGCGGCTTGTTTCTTGGTATTTCTTGGACGTGGAAAAGAGTTCTTATTAAAAGCAAAATTATATATGTAGACAAGGTATCAACAAATTAAAGGTTCATTTTAACAAATCAAATTGGAGAATGTATTGCTCACCATGGCTTTGCTTTCAGCATAGCCGTGTCGAGTGTTCCTTCTCTCTCCCTCGCAATGTGTCGCCCGGAGGAATCTTCATGTCTCCAGCATGGGAGGCGAAACGTCGCGAAGGAGAGAGAAGGAACACTCGACACGGATATCCCGAAAGAACAGCTATGGAAAGAAATTCTCATACATTGAGCCGTGAAAACCTACATCAGTACATCAAACGAGTCATTCTAAAGAAGTTATTGATATGCTTACATCAAAGCTACCACAAGAAATTTACACATCTTTGTTCAGTTGTACTCGAGGGGGAAAAGTGTGTACGCATACACATTACACATTGTGCTTTCCACAATATCTGTATGCTGTTTTGCTTTAGCATGGTACTAAAATAAGTAACTATACTTGAGTGGCCATGTGATTAGCAAGTGTATTTATTTATTAGTGTGATCGCACCTGGTGTAATCGGTGATATGGAAGAAACATAGGGTTAATCAGCAAGCCCCGCCCTTAATGGTCCCTTATTAAAATCACAGGGTGCTGGAGTGTGTTGGCCTTTGCAATATTTACATTCTGCATCATTAACATACAGACACGTGGGATAACGACAGTCTCCACGATTAGACAGTGTGCACGATGGACAAATTTACGTGATTTTTATTTAATTCCTGTCCGAAATATTGTTGAATAATTGCTTCCTTTTGAAAGGTAAGCGTAGCTATTAACTAAAATCCAATTTATTACGTTACAGGACTAATTTGTTTTATAATCTATCTGATGAAATGAGATAAATGTCTGATTAAATAACTTCAACCCTTTACTCTGTAACTAACTATAAAGAGAAATTGTCTCTAACGCATATAGCAACTTACTGGACAAGGTAAGTAATGAAGGTTGTTGATTTAGCATTTATTTATGCCCATAGTTCCAGTTGTCTTGGCAAATCTTGACATTTCATCAAAGTATCCAAAGTTCACATGGCCCTTGAAAATTGGTAGGTACAATAGGTTAAAGCGGCATACATGAACAGTACCCAACAAGTGAAATAGTACCATCAACACAACATAATCTGTCTGCGTGTGTTGTTCGTTACTTTTTAGGGCAAAACTTGGTGACAAAGATGACCAGCGACCTGAGTTGTCTTTCCATCTCTATAGAGCCTATTAGCTTTCCCAGCAACAATTTCCTTGTAATGTTATCATCATCAGCACGAGCTCAATCCTGAAGCGCGTGGGCCGAGCATGCACTGATCATAAGGAAGGGATATACCTAGGATGGGGCGCCAGTCCATCGCAGGACACCGGGGGAAATGTATTCATCAATCCAATTAACCTAGGCAGCATGTCTTTGAACAGTGGGCGATAACCAGAGTACCCGGCGAAAGCCCACGCAGACACGGGGATAACACACAAACTCCACACTGGCACCCGAGCTGAGAATCGAACCCAGACGGTCTCGTTGTGAGGTGGCAGCGCTACTCACTGCACCTTGCTTGTGATGCATGTATTTATAGCTAAACAAAGGTAAGTTTCACCCCAATGGGGCAATGACCCAACACGATCGAGTCACGACGTCGAGGTCAGAGACTCACGGAGAGGTCACTCACCTTAACGGGCCGGAGGGAACGGGGGAGACTTTGTGCGATTCCGCTGTTAGGAGCCAAACAACAACAACCGTGTGCGCACCTGGGGTTGTGATGAAGTGAGAGCAGATACCGCAGCATCTGTGCAGTCACTCGAATCGGTGCGAATTGTAAATAAAGGAAATCAAACGAAAAAACGTACACCGAAATGGTTAAATCGTTTTACCAAACCAAACAGAAAATGTAAAAAAAAGTATTAATGCACTGAGGTAGGTTTTCATGGCTCTATTCACGATGGTTGCTTTTCAAAGCTGTTGAAGATGCCTCCAACGTGGGAGGCGAAACGTCGCGAGAGAGAGAGAGAGAGCGCTGGACACGGCTATGAAGAAACCCATCAAGAAGGACTGCAGCCACTGACTGTAAATGCATTCAAACGAGCTGAAATTTTAAGGAAATCAATATCGACGGACGGCGTGTAGATAGATGTGCGTTCGGAACACGTTTTGCTTTGGCACGGGCAATTAGTCACGTCTGGAATATTGACTTATTTCACGCACAATGGCAACAGTGCGGCTAATGTACGGGAGGTATTACTAGCGGGCCTGTAGCTCAGGCACGGAATGATCAGGAGCCTCCGCGCAAACCGGTGTCACGCGACCAGCAGCAGATAAAAGTGGGCGACAGAAAGCAGTCACTTAAGCCAACTCGAATGTTTTCAGAATGTACCATTTTCACAGACTAGCGCATTAAAGTGCATTTTTTTTCTAACGGCTTAATGGAATAAAGCTCTTTCATGTGCATGTTCATGTTCTGATCAGTCGTTAAAATGATGACCTCTTGCTCCCGTGCTTCAGACGAAAATTCCCGAAACTTTTCTACGGATCAGGACCCCTTCACAGAACTCATTTACCAGCTCAGACCATGAGAGGAACCGTACCAACAATATTGCGTTTTATTTAATACTTAATACACCGATAATTACGCCGCTTGAAAAACACTGTATCCGGTGTTTGCGTATTGTTTTCCAGAGGTGTAACGATGCATCGATCTGTGTCGATCGATATCGCATTCGCAAGCTCGCGACACGCGCGTTCAAACGCGTGCCTAAGAATTGATGATGGTTTTTTTCAGTTTGTACAGGTTGGGCCATAAATAAGTGACACATTTCAAAACTACATAAAATGGAAATTTGTCAGTTATTTCTGGCTCACCCTGTACGGGTTGTATGTAATGGGTTCGCATCACCCTCTGCAGCCACGTGAGGCGTTGCATTGGATTGCAAATGTAAAAGGATGGTTGACTTTAATGGCATCGCGCGCATGGATCTGGGACATTTCATCAAATCACTCAGGGCAGAGGGTGAATCGTTACACCTCTTACCGTTTGTGACTATCGTATCTGTTGGAACAAACGTACACACGCGTTGGTACATATTCGCGACAGTTGGCAACACGAGTCAAAGTAACGCATAAAGGCTAAATTGGAATGCTAAGAAACAATAAACAGAATTCCTATTATCACTGGCAAACAGATAAGAATAAATTGGCAGCTTGATATGTGTTTAAAGAAAGCAATTATACATGTATACATTATATTCTTATGTACATAATACGTTTGATTTTTACACAGCAAGACAAACGAGTGTTGAAATAAGATAGCCATGAAATAGAGCCTAACGGCTTACTGGTTACCTTCCTGCCGAAATAAACAAACATCTAAAAAGATTCTTCTAACAGACATGGGGGGAGGGGGTGGAAACAAAAATCACCATAATATATGCACATCTTCTGCATGTTTGTGAGGCGCGAGGGAGGGAACGAAGGACAGAAGGAGACTCAGCAGGCTGATAATTTGCTATCAAAGTATAAACTAAGCACAATTTAATTATACTGGGAACTAAGCAGGGCTTCATTCCTCATGGAATAACAGATTGTTCCAAGGCCCTCTAACCCATAACCCTCTCACAGCTCCTGTGAGAGTGGAAGTAAGGTGATTTGCAAACAAGTGCACATTGAGCACACACAGTGTTTGATTTAACCAATTCAAGGTTAAACTCAGTATTCAGTCAATGGGTGGCTCAATGTAATTTCCCACACTTCAACAGGGGGCTCACTCTCGATTTACTTTACCCTCACGGTCCAATTATTCAGCAATGTAATTCACTGTTGACACCATCGCTCACTAATCATGGCTCATGTCACACGCGCGGCGGCAAGACAGGCGCGGAACGCGCGATGGGAGACCAGAGCAAGTTATCCGAACAGAAAAACAATTCTTGGCAACACGCTTGCTTTTCGTCACGTGACCAAATCAAAACAATATTATTTACTTTAACAATTACGTAAGTTCATCTGCACAATCAACATGATGAAGGTGTAAGCAACGTTCAGCAAAACGTCGAGAACTACTTTTAAAGGTAAGTGTCTGCGTGTCCAGGCGTTTTTTCCAACATATCGACGGTCACACCACACTCGCATAACCTTTTCACATGACCTAAACCCTTAAAACACTATGGATACTATCGGTCATGAAAGCCTTCGAACCAAATACAATGAACACGTTCATCAACCAGTAGAATTATCTCTCTACGCACTGCACATTTAAACAAAACGTGAAGCAATGGCGTGTCGCCTACCCTCGCCCTCAATTTAACCTCCGCACAAGTGAAACGGATTTTCGAAGTAAAATCAATCGGCTACGATCCTGAAGCATCAACTTGGCGACAAGAGCCACGAACACCAGAAATCACTTGATCAAGAACCACCGCGAGTGGAGCGTTTCTCCCAAGGTGATCACTTACACGTCAATGTCCTCTGCGTACAGCAATCCTGCGATCGATTCATTATTTCCGTACACACGAGCTGAGAGCCTCATTGCCGTTCACGATACTATTAACTGGTGAGTGGTGTACAAATCAGTTCTGGGCCCTCGATCCCTTACAAAACCTGCAGAGACCAATACGGTTAAGTACGTTCAAACAAACCCCCCACCACCCTATATCACTAACACGACATGGGATGGCTTTCATCCAGTGGTGGATAGACAAGGGAACGACAATTATTACGCTTGGTTCACGTACGCATCCTATTCTGCAGTTGATTTTTAAAAAAAAATATCTAAGGGCGATAGACTTATTTTCTGTCCTGTGGCTTCATCCAATGGTGGATAGACAAGGGAAAATTAATAATAATCTACTTTGTAACGCGCGCATTTTCTCCGGGCGCGTTGCACCCGTTGATTCGGAGGTGCGGAGCCCTCCTCAGTCGGTTTGTTGTGAGTCGGTGAAAAGGTAACTTTTTATGAGTTTTTTGAAGGCTATATAGGGTGTTGAACGCAATAGGTGTGGCAGGCTGTTCCAATTATTACGCTTGGTTCACGTAAGCATCCTATTCTGCAGTTGATTTTTTTAAAAAAATATCTAAGGGCGATAGACTTATTTTCTGTACGTACTGATGTAGGTTTTCACGGCTTTAGTACTCGTTTATATACAGAAACTCGCGATGCACAATGACACACAACCGCGAGTGGGGATTCACCACTGTTATTTTACAGCTTGGCTGATCATAATACTTATGACTGTAATACATTTCATGTATAATTCGGCTTTCTACAAGGTACCCAAAGCGATGTTACGGCACAGATAGGTAAGTAAAGTGGAAAGTAAATCTGACCATTCTCCGAAAGCCAAGTGGTAACACCTTGGCTGCTGTAACCACTCTGCGTTATATTCAGGAGTGAAAGTAACTTAAACGCGTTAGCAGTGCGTTCGTATTGCAACCACCTCTTCCCCCCTGTCCAAGTGAATACTCCGGCCACTTAATGAACGGTTACACTGTACCGGACAGGCTTACTTTCACCTCTGGCTCTAACAGTATTTTTGCTGGAAAATGTTTGCATGGGGAGCCTATAGACTACTGCATTTGTATATGGTAAATATTGTATTTGTACGTGTAAATATTGAATTATCCTTTCCTCCTCAAGCATTAATTATCCGGAACGTATTTACATTTACAGACACTGCTTATATATATACCGAACAGAAGTGCCTGTGCTGCCTTCGGCGAGACGGGCCAGGGGTGGCATTTGAAATGTGCGATGCTCGCACATACTCTGGCTTGTGCATTCATATTCATCAGGAGCGCGGAACATTATCATGCACTTTTAATCAGCGCCCTCTGTTCATCGGCAAATAATGACTGTCCCCGTTTTACCAGCTGAGCGGAACAGCGTGGGGCTAGCACACGGGAAAGGTCACTTGTTGTTGTTGATTGTGAGCGCCAGTTTGACTACGCGGCCTGGGCTGGATTTAAATCCTTCGTTAGGATGGCCGTCGTTCGTGATGATGTTGCTCGGCAGGGTGAAGTTTGTGTACTCTCCCCCCCAGTTCTGTATGGGTTTCCTGCGGGTTCCCCGGTTTCCTCCAATAACTAAAAAAATGAGTCATTAATTGACCGATGAAATATTTTTTTCAGTATGCAGTATCTGGCAAATTTTGGCGCCGGCTAATGGCATGGATGCCTTCCCCCCCGCCTCTCTGCTTTTCTCGTGCCTGGGAGTCATTCTCCTTTCAAACGGTTACCTTCGACACTGAACAAATTCCGTGCTCATTACAAATTGTGACGTTATTAACAGTGTTCTTACACAGGCACGTGCATGGTGTGTGGTATCGTACAAAATGTACATTGAGGACACAGAGAAATTGTGGCCAAGGCCTACAACGAACGTGCTAAGATCTTGTTTATACTTACAGAGAATGCTATCCGTCCTTCTGATCTAATCCTCGCCAAACAAACTGGAAGCGAACTGAACTCAAACCTCGTGATAATGATTCTTCATGTTCAGACACAGCTGCGGGTAAATAGTTTGAGCAGTGGCACAGTGGTTGACGCACCGCTCCGTGCACCCAGCGCACCTGAGTTAAATTCCTGATCATGGCTAATATCAGTGGTGGGCGAGATCAAATCTGGCCCAGGCCACCCCACTTAGAGGCACCGACCAGCATGGTTAAATACAGTCGTACCACCAGCCTGACCAACATGCTATTGGAAGGCCTTCATCCAGCAGTGGATTGACAAAATACTATACAGAAATTTACGATTAGTAGCATTTAAATACATTTCAGAGTTTGTTTGTTTTTTTACTGTATATACATGCGTACTTTTGACGCACAACACACTAACTTTCACTTACAGTACACTTGACAGATCCCATCGACACATTGCGATGTTTAAATATGCAAGAAGGGCACCGTTTTAAGTGACGTCTTAAATGTTGCACAGCAGTTCCTTCCTGCTGTTATTCACAGAACGAGAGTTCCACCATAATTATTATACAGTTTTAAAAGCATGAACAAGAGCCAGTGTACCAACACTGGGTTATATACATCGGTGAAAGTAACTTATATTTCTTACCGGGATGGTCGGATCACAACCCCACTTCCCACCTGGACCGAATCCTTGGGCCACTTTCTTATCAGTACACCGTACCGACCATACCGGCTTACTTTCACCTCTGGTCATATTTAAAATCCTGAAAAGAAAGCTGGTGAGGAGGTTCAGAGGGCAGAGCAAATGAGGCAGCATCACCAAGATCCTGGATTGGAAGCCAAGGTTCAGCAGTCCAGGAATAAATCGGCTTCTCCAGTGTTACAAAACTTTTTTAACCCAGCCAGGTCACCAATCACTGCACGAGAAATGTTAATTAAATTTGGCTTGAATTTAATCTGCTTAAATGTCAACTCTGAAAATTAAAAATGTATATATTTTGATGTCACTTCCATGAGAAAGAGCACCACCTAGTTTGTGGCTAAAACTAAACTTAGTTTTTCACCAGACAAACGCGATGAGCTCATTGTCAGGGGTGACCTGGCCACAGATGACCATGGAAGTGGCTTATATCATCATGATATGTTGGAATTCATAGTAGCAACCAACTAATCTAAAAACGCCCGTTTATAAATTCTGAGAACCAAAGAATCGGAAAAATGAT
>JAZEWU010000019.1:4197854-4228986 GCA_036362915.1 Geotria australis | reverse complement strand
ACAGTAAATCCAACGGTGAAACCAGGCATTTGCACGTCAAATATCAGGACGATCACAATGTAATCACAACATTTGTTAGGCTCTACCGCGTAAATGTTTGGTTGGTTTTTCACTTGCATAAGAAACAGACAAAGATCCTCTGCTTAGCGTAAAGACCAAAGGGAAAGATAAAGTATGTGAGCGCCTATTAAGGTCCGCGTGGAACGGGTGTGTGTGGTTAGCACCATGCCGAGCCACCGTTGCATTTTTACACACCACACCAGGTAAACACTTAATGTTGAGTAGAGGTCAAGAACAGGGTCCGACAGCACTTCTTACGAATATTAACCATGGTCTGTAATTAAACCCAGGTCACTCGGTCTCCCCCCTTTTTTTTACGCGGGCCTCTTTTTCCCAAACGATATTCCAATTCACTTATGCAGGTTTTCTACGGCTCGATTCACGATGGTTGCTCTTTAGAGCTGTTCTTTCGGGAGGGAGAGCGCTCGACACCGCTATCCGGAAATAACAGCTCTGAAGAGCAACCATAAATAACACGATTGTCTCCAGTCTCGGATCGCTGGGCACTCGGGACAACTGCAGCCGACGCGCAATTCTCTCTATCAGCACGACGACAGAAACCGGCCTCACCTGCCAGGCATCTTCCACCTCATTAGTCCACTTCTCCCGCAGGAAGGGTTGCACCGTGGCGATGAACTCGACGCCGACAAACTGCGACGCACACAGAGTTAACAGCTAACCAGTGCACATAAGGGTCGAACTACTCATTAAGATTCACCCATAATATTAATAGCATTTATAACGCGCGCACAGATTCCGCTCCTGGTCGGGCAGGCTCCGTACCGAGTAGTATTTTGGCGACGCGTTGTACTTGTAGTGTTTCCTGCCCATCTCCACGATCAGCTGTTCGAGCACGCACTCCTGCTCCAACCGAGCCACACTCTTCTCTATAAACGACATCACCCTGAGACACAACGTGCAAAAAAGTCAGCGATACTGTCGTCGATTACGTAACCGATACTTTGTATACACACACACATTTGTTTTTCTCATTGCATATATATATATTATATATAAAATAATAATAGCATTTATAGAGCGCCTTTCACCCGAGGGTCATAAAGCGCTGCACAGGGCTGCGGAGAGAACGACATGTCAACAACGACAGAGAACGGAAAATCAGCAACAAATTATTATTTTTTGGGTTCTTTTTTTTTTTATCCGAGCTGTGGAGAGAACGGCATGTCAACAACGGGGAGACAGAATACGTGTATGTACCCCCGCATGGATAGTAACCTTACCACGGTGCAGGGATTTGCGTGTTCTGATGAACCTCAGAGCTGTCACCTGGAGCCTTGCACTTCTGCTAGGGTCTCCCTTGGTGAACATATCTAGAGCCAAGAACTTATGCTCGGGTCTCCCCTTGGTGAATCGATGAATCGGTGATATCATTATACGCCTAATAAATAGGCTGTTAAAAGCACTCACCTGGCAACACTATTATTATTGATCGCAATCGACGAGAGTCGCCAACGGCGTAGTCTCAAAAACATTCGAGTGCGCACATTTGCGCGCGTTAGTGTCCGCTAACGTCCGCGGTGATTAGAGCTGCCACTTTCATCGAGCGGATTTATTGATTGCGTGCTTATTTCCAACCGCATCTCCCCCAGTAGTAATTTGTAACGGCGCAAAGGCGAGATGTGCTTTCCCTCGAGTGAAAAGGCCGCGACGTACCAATCGGGTTGTTGTTCGGCGAGCTGTAGGTGACAATGGCGACTGATTGCAGCTCAGATGGAATCGTAGGACAGACGTTTTACTTCATCAGGATTTATGCAATTGGGAGGTTTATTCTCAACGGGCTCAAAACGGAAACAGCTCCGCTCGTGATCAAACAAAACAGCCCGCGTTGTGCTTTAGCTGTGCAATACGCGGGTAGGCAAAATGCTATTTGGTGTTTTCATTTGTCTTCTGCCGAATAGCACATTTCAAGCTGCCGCCTCTCTCTGTCTGACCGTGAGATTTCCTTCTACATTCTTTCAAGTAAATAGCAATAAATCGAACTCACGGCAGGAAAGGAAAAAACAGGCAATTGGTACGCTTCACTCTGCGCTCATTGCGCTGAATATGCGCCTCGGAGTTCGCGCTTGTTGCGCACGAGTCGACAAATGTGTGCGCGTTACGAGTGTTGTTCATGATGATTGTGTGTATTGTATATTGGGGAAATTATTCACACGGCAAGTACTTCCTTGCTTAGCCCAATGTTCACCTACATTGATTCCCCGAAAATGAATAAATGCCAATCGAGGATTGTCGTCGAATTATTTTGTTTCCGCACGTTCACGAGATGCTACCTTGGAGTCACGGTTTGACACACTGATCCGAGGGGTCACCGGTTTGACTCTCCAGGTGCATCAGTTGAAACGCCGGTGGAACGTTTCCTAAACCCTCTCCGCGTCTGTCCATCCAGCAGTATAAAAGTGTTACACCACCATCAGTTAACCTGCAGTTCAAGTGTGATGCACTAAATTGTGAGTACTCCCCCACCTCTCCCTTTCTCGGCAGCATAAATAGGTCAAAACTCCCTCTCCGTAGCGGTTGACTCTGTCGTGAGAAATAAATTGAAGGGCAGAACCTTTACCGAGGAGAATTACGAGTAGCCCAAAGTGGTTTCGTACATTTGTTCACGTTCTGGCAGAAGCCGGAGGTCCGCATGTCTCATATGTTGGATTATAAAAAAAACTTTGCAAACATTGTGGAACATCTGAGGACACCTTTAGCATTTCATATCGGTGACCCGGCACGCAGCGTAAGGTCATGAGGTGATAATATATTTCGTACGGACCCCGAGAAAGATGGTGTTTGCCTTCATGAGAATAAACATCAAGGTGAGCAAAGGGTTGAATACAAATTTCACAAGCAAGCCGTACTCAAATTTCATTTAAACTCAATTACAAGTCAGATTTCCAATTTTGCCCCAACGACGGGCGATTGAGCGGAAAACTGTGCTTATTAATAACTGATAGTTTGTTTTTTTAACTAACAGGCTCAACGGAGTTATCCACGCCGTCCGGTTGATTTTAAGAAATGTTTATAACAGATGTAAAAATAGACCAAAAATCTATCTAGATAAACACCCGACAGAGAACATGGACCATTACATTGACAAATGACACATGACCAGGATGAATAGGGTGTGCACTTTTCCGTCTTCTCATGGAGGTCTTATTTCGTTGCGACATGAACGGCATTCGCACCACAGCAAGCACCGCCGTCTCACATTTCAGCCCGTGATTCAAACATAAATAAATTAAGATATATTACTCGGCTCACAAAACTAGTCATCTTAAGATATGGCCTTTAATAAACATAGAAGTTAATTAATTATTCAGACGCGAAAACAAAAGTGCAATTAACGTGGTGTGCATATGAGCATTGAACATTTAGAATGGGTCAAGCATCTTCTTTGCGATTCTTCGAAGCACGATGGCTAGCTTCTGGACATCGTTGTCAAGCAATATATATGCAGAGGCACTGACACATTTTTTCCCCACAATACACTGCAAGTACGGAAACGCGATTCTCATTTGTGTGCGTTTACAAAAGAGTTGCCCGATTTCTGATTAAATGTTTCCGATGAGTGCCGCTGGTTTTACTTCACCTGAGTCCATGCGCCTGCAGTTGCTTGTTCATCTTGAGTTTCTGGAGGTCCTCACAGTCCCGGAACTGATAAAACACGTCCTTGCATTCTGGATGGGTTTCGAACAGCCTACGGACGATAAAACAACCACATCGTACCACGGATTACATTGAATGATTGTTGTAATCGCAGGAATCGCGAATCCGGCGCTTAGCAAGCTCGCTGGGTATATTCTGATGTTATAATAAATATCCGTCTATCCACTCTCAGGGGAACTCCAGTCGTCTGCGTGAGAAAATGTAAAGGCACACTCGTACCAGCCGGAGACGTAAAATCAACACTTAACATTAGAGCAGCTATTTGTGTTAAAGTGATAATTTAATGGGAAATCGTTTTTCTAAGAGTCCTGCTATCCGGAGGAACATACGTCCAAGTGGCACCTGCAGCGCCGAACAATTAACACATTTGAATGCGTGACGGCCAACGGTTGTGTCAATCACCTATTTTGTAAAATAAATTCATGCAGTGCGTAGCATCATTCTATTACTCCGTTTGTTGCAAGCTAGTAACACATATGCATTTAAACAGACAGGACCCTTGCATTGGCAGGGTGGCGCATTGGTAACACCTGCTCGATTCATGATGGTTGCTCTTTAGAGTTGTTCTTTCGGGAGAGCCGTGTCGATCAATCTTACCTCTCTCTCCCTCGCGACGATTCGCCTGCCACGTGGGAAGAAGCATCATCAACGTGGGAGGCAAAACGTCGCGAGGGAGAGAGCAACCATCAACACTTGTCCCTTTTTAACTAAAAGGCTTTCGTGATCAATCTTATCCATAATACACATCCCTTTCTATGGGTTGGGTCATGATATATCTGCTGAAGCTGATTGCAACTATCAGCGAAACGTCGTATTTCATTGTATATGTGGTGGGTTCGCTCTCCAACATACCGGTGTGCTGAAGTAATAAAGAAATTGTCACGTTTTGTTTTGTTCACGTGAAAACTTTACTAACTGTCCGTGTCGGGTGCAGGCGGGCTTACGACACATTGTTTACATAACCCAACCCATTAAAAGGGGAAATATTACGGATAACATTTGTCGCAAAAAGCTCTGTATGTGATTCACGACATCCATATCTGTGCGTTCATTTAATGTAGAGGTGAGTGTTGACGTAAAACGTAACGCCTCTCAAAATGCTTCAAAACCAACGCTGCCAACATTTTAACGGGCAACATATTTTACGAGGGAATGTTTTGTTTTAATAGGAAAAGGTCAGAGGTGAGGATCGAAATGCTTTGGTGAACACGGAGAGTGGCCGTGACAGTGAAGGCATATCAATTCTCCAGCACGCGGTCAGAACACATGGGTGTTTGTTTAAAAAAAAAAATAATACCACACCGATGTCCAGAAATATGTTTACCAATTTCCAGCGGGCTGCTGCTCACCGTGAAGCCCAAATCGTATGCAACACAAGAGGGATTATGTGACGCTATCACGGAGCCTTTCAAACGTGCTGTTGCGTCCTCGCTATAGAGTGCAGCGTATGAAGACACATATAGCTTCACTATGGTCATGAGCATCTTTGTTGTTCGGCAAATTATACTCTCTTAACAAATATGCTATTCATAGTGAGGTTCTGTTTATGAGTTTAGGTCATGTGAGTGCACCCGTCGATATGCCGGAGCAGACGAGTGGGCACATGCATCACTTACCTCAAAAGATGGCACCGACGTTTCGCTGGCATTACAGCAAGCATCATCAGGGAATCAGAGAGTCCTCTCTCATTCCCTGATGATGCTTGCGGACATTACCTCTGGCTGGGAATCAAACTCGGGAATCTGGGTTCATAGCGCACTGCGTGAACCAGTGCGCAAACCGCGCCGTCGCATTTCATCGTCATTTTTATTTCTGCGTTAGTACTGCGTGTTTTTCCGATTATAGCGTTGGACGGCATTAACCTGACCCTTACTCAAGACAACTGACCCAGTTGGCGCGAAATCTTTCCACACCTAAAACACATCTTTGTGAGTCACCACGATACAAAGACAAAGACACACACAACATCGACAGAAATAGCCCCAGTGTGGAAAATAAATTGTTTACGCCAGAGCATGTGAATGTTGTTAATTGGAGGTTGTGGTAAGAGTCGCTCATTTGGAGATGACCGGGTGGCTCAGAAGGCAGACGTGTTGGAGCAATGATTTTTTATGATCCTGGATTTCCAATCTGGCTTTGTGATTAAATACAGCTCTCAAGTGTGTTGAGTTTTATGGTTTCATGCCAGGCTCCACTGACAGGACACTATAAAACGTGGTCATTTATTGAGTCCTACACTTGACTGGCCATGTTCCAGCTCTGAAAACACAAATTATGGGCTTTATTGCTACATGAAGAACACTGTTTGCAAGCCATTAACAGGTGTTAATTATTTAATGTGAGGAAATCTACTTAATCCACACCATCCCCTAGGCATTAGAATATTTTTTTTCCATTCTCAGTCCTCGATTAATCCTGCACAGGGTTGCGAACCCGGAGACTTCTTGCTGTGAGGCGGCAGCGCTCCTCACCACGCCCCACAATTTGTTTATTTTATGTTGTTCAATCTCAATGGGTCCTTACCTCATTTAAATTAAGGACTATGCTTGATTGATTAATTGATCGAAAATAAATGTCACGCAATTTCAACTGTGCGTAGTCCAGTGG
The DNA here is from genome assembly GCA_036362915.1 of Geotria australis. NCBI lineage: Eukaryota > Metazoa > Chordata > Hyperoartia > Petromyzontiformes > Geotriidae > Geotria > Geotria australis. Next base: position 4,222,644 of record JAZEWU010000019.1, on the reverse strand, counting down.
ACCATGAGAACAGGTTATAGTGTACCTCTGGGATCAATCGCAACTGAAGGCAGCTTCACACATGACCGAGCCAACACCGTGATGGCGATTATGACTATCGGGGAGAAAGCCATCTTGCCTGCCTCTAGCCAAACATGGGCGGCAGGGTGGCGCAGTGATAACATTTGCGCCTCACAGGAAAAAAAAGTCTTGCCCGAGGCAGTTCGATTCCCACCTTGGGCACCTTTCTGTGTGCGTTTGTGTGTTCTCCACCTGTTCTGCGTGGGTTGACTCCCACGACTTAAAAAAAATACTCATTAATTAATTGGGTGGGTTTCCTCCGGGTTCTCCAGTTTCCTCCCACAACTAAAAAAAACACTCTTTAATTAATTGGCCGATAACATCATAATCTATAGGAAAGCAGGGTCTGACAGGTTGGCGCCGGTTGACCCGACTGGCTTACTCCCCCGCTCTGCGGTTTCGTTGCGCCTCAGAATCTGCGTCTCATACATGACCAGGCATGGAATTTGTGCGGCGGGTTATAAATTGTTATTCTTATTATTATTAACCTCGTTGCATACAATGCATGAGTTTATCAAATTAAATGTATTTTTGAACTCATAATATATGCATTGAATTTGGTGGTGACAACAGATTATTTGGTATTAATTTGTTCATTTGACTCTGGCCAATAGAGGTGTTGTACGTTAGAGGTGCTATACTGAACCTCCAATGCATTATAGCACCTCGTGCATTAGCAGTTCTAATCCAAATTTTGAATAAGGACAAGGATTTGCATTTATAGGGCGCTTAAATTCCTCCGCAACTCAGATCACCTTTCATCACATTTAATCTGAGTGCTTGTTGTGTCGCAGGAATCCTTTAAAGAGCTTGCAAGCTCACTGGGTATTTTTCTGCTGTAATGATAAACTTCTATCTATTTTAATCTCAACCATTCCGATGCCCTCCTGCTATCCAAGGGGGACCCCCTCCCCCTATCGGCAGCTGTCCCTACGTGGTACAAAGTACACACAGCATCGGACTGCAAACAGGCATTAGTCTCCAAATATAGGGCAGGGTTACTTGGTGTTTTTTTCCTAATTAAATAATTTGCCAATAATGTATCACATTTTCGCACATCGCTGCTTAACGCATCACACGAGTAAGCGAAATGTCTAGTGGCATTTAACCTCGCACCAGCCGCCCGTCAGTAAGACTGCTAAATTCAATGACTGGATGTGACTTAATGCCACCGAGACTGGTGATTTAAAATCTAAGAATCGATTCGGGTTTTTCACTTCGTTTGCCACATCCGTGTGACGCGCGTGACCTTTAAAGACACCGAATTGTTCGCAAAAGTACTCGATGCCGCGGATCGTGAGGCGAGCGGCCGATATTAAACGGAGGGGTTTGACGTTTCGTTACACTCCCGCTCCGTTCAGTCCGTCTCTCGTATCCGTGCAATCAACGCAAGCCGCACCCATCATCTGACCGCCGCACGGTCCAAAGTGAGCGAAGCGGTGTCTGGGAACGGAAATGACATTTTCAGGCAAATTAAAACTGCCCATGTGCACCATTTCCCCCCAAAACAGCCCTCCGGGCTCCCCTAATGAATGAATAATGGATAATTTAATAAAAACCTTCTGGCCGATTTCAGACTCATCTCCCCGCGGCGGACCGTGCGGAATCACGAATACGCTTAAAAAACGACGAGAGGGTGGCACAAAGAGCACGGCGGCGCCGATCGTGCAAATTTCGATGTCAATAAACGCAGCATCGTGTTTTTTTTTTCTGGAAGTCTGGCCGGTGGTATGGTCAGCAAGTAATGTGCGGTGTGAAAACCACAACTTGCTAGATACCGCAAATTAAATAATGAGAAGATTAAGCGAATCTCTCCGCAGGATTTACTAAATAATGTGCTCGCGTAAAGGTCACTTGTGTTCAAATGAATTTGCACCATAGCTCATTGATTTACTATATTTCACAGGCGTGCGGTTTTAGTCGGTCGATAATTTCTGCGATGGCAGTTTTTGTTTCTGTGCCGGCAACTATTTATAGTGTTAATTATCTGCTTGAGATGTGCGGCTTCACGTGGCACCTCCCTCAGTGAACGTCGGCGTAAGAAAGCAAATAAATGACGCTCAGAAACAAACACAAAGCCAACGGCAACCTTTCTCAAGTAAAAACTAACTCGAGCGACGAGCGGCTTAGTTTTTTTTGTTGTCGCTTCTTTTCTTTCCCCGCCCCAGGAAATCAAACTGGGTCACATGAAAAATTAACAATGAAAATAATAACATAAATAATGGAGAACGTATTACAGCTAATGGCTTTCGTGCTGCTGAGCGCACGAGTGAGATTGATGCGTTCATAAAGCTGACATTTGCGAGCAGATTTAAAGATCATATTGACATTTATGCGATGAATAACAGCCTGGCAGGCGAGCCTAGTATCTTTTGTAATCGGCCCACACTAGCCACAAGAAGCTGGGGCAAGACCGTTTGCCACAATGGAACATTTCTGCAGAGCAGGTAAGGCACGTGGCTCTCAAATATAATTGCTGCTGCGGATAAAGGTTCAGAATGAAACTGCCGTCTCACCCCGCCGCTGGTGCAAGGACCTCCCACTAGAGGGGGCATTAAAGAGCCTCTCCAGTTGCTATATGGCCTACTACGCCGGAGAAAAATCTTGAAAGAGGTGGGAGTACACACAGGCAGATCAGACTGGCTATCCCCATATTACAAGTTCGGTGCAAGAACCGTTAAAAATGGCAGCAACCCTACTTTTCATGCTGTAGACTATTTTTCACTGTGCAATGTGTATGTGATGAATGGTTAGCTGTTAAGAATATTTGTTATGTATTTATTTAAGAGTAGTGGTGTTGATTTTATTGGCTGGGGTGGGGGGTTGTATCACTTGCCTGCGTGCTTTTATTACATTATTACTGTTTTTTTTGTTATTTATGTTTTTAGCTCAGGACAGCTCTTTGCGACCTCTGGGTGAATGGCGCTTTACAAGTGATAAATAATGAGTACTACCGCTTCTCAATTTTCACATTATATCGTTCAAACGTTTTTTTTTTACTAATTATGGAGAAGAGCTGTTGACACCCCCAGTAAAACGGAACGTCCCATGACGAGAAGCAGTGGCGCACCATGAAACCGGTTCCCCGAGTTCAATTCCTGACCAATATTATCCGGCAACATTTGTCCAAACAAGCCCATTTGCCACTGGTTGCAACTTTAAGGCTCTGAACACACAAAGTCTTGTAAAACGTCCTGAGACCTTGACAATCTTACTCGTTTGGGCAAATCCTGCTGAATTATGTTCGTCTGGAATGCCCACAGGACGATGCACCAAAAGTAATTAATTTTTTTTAGCTGGAGAGATGAACAAAGATTTAGTGATTTGAAATGTATGCATCAACATTTGTTGAAAGAACGACAGAATGAAATCTCAAACTATACCCCACTGGAACTGACTGAAATTTAAGGGGCCTTCAGAAGTATGTGACGAGCAACATTGGGCCAATTATCGTCTCCTATTATTAGGCTATGACTAATATGAAATTGCCACAACATTTTATATGCTTCACAAAACAGTCAAGATCATCAATTACCCAATCTCCCCGTGTCAAACTGTGCATTGCACTATCAGCTAGAATAAAAAAGCTGACATTTTGACGGCACACATGGCTTAGCTTGCACACGCTAATGTCGTAAAAAAAATGTGGATTCAGAGTAACTCAAGGCAACACCTAAAATGTTTCCAAAAATGGTCCCCACCCCCAAATGGGTTTATAATAAACCAAGTCAATAAGAGGAATATTTATAAATCAATTCGTTCCAGTGGCAATTCTATGAATCTCCACGAGTCGGGGATGTGATTTAATTCGAAAATCCATTATTATTTTCCAATGGCTGCAGGGTTTATAAGAAACATATTACAATATACACAAATCAAATATAATTTACTTATCCGCACAATGTGATACGTGCAATTTGAGCATTAAAAATCAATTTTATAATCAATGAATTAGTACGTAACTACACGCTTAGCTGCCGGCCACCATTGGCAAAAAACACGTCTATCATAATTTTCTGATGAGAGTTTCCACTCGAGACACATCGGTGCTCGTGTGTTTTAGCAGCCACTCGTAATTTTCGGGCTGAGGCCACATATTGGCGTATCTCTTCTCCTGGATTTCGCCACACACTACTTCAGGTGGCAGTGTTACCACGTTACTGATAAAGGTTTTCACGGCTCGATTCATTATGGTTGCTCTTTAGAGCTGTTCTAAAGAGCACTGATGTGGAGTGCCCATGTGATTGCTGGAAAAAGCTCTCGAGAATGTTCTGCGAAACATTCAGCACGCCATTCGAGAAAACAACAAATGCCCCGGCGTTATGAGTCAGTCAGCTTGCATTGAACCTGCAAGGAACCGTTGAGCTATGTAGCGCTTTTTAACAGTTGTCCAGCGGGGAGGGGTAAGCAAGTTGGACTGTGAGGTGTACCCGGCCAAAACCCACGCGGCCACGGGGAGAACATGTAAACTCCACGCAGAAAGGTCTCCGAGCCGGGAATCGAACCCAGCCTCTTATTGCTGGGAGGCGGCAGCGCTACTTACCGCGCTGCCGTGCCGTCAGTGTTGCTCCCGCATCACAAGGGCCGTCTGGTGGTTGAGTGCCATCAGCCTGGTAATTTGGACTGCTGAGCATGTCTAATTTCTCTCCTGGAAGCCAACGGCACTCTCATAGAATTCTGTGAATTGAGAATTTGAACAGCGAGTCTGGCCTTTTAGAGTGAGGTCATTTCCTCCATCCATTGGAGCCCTTAAACTCACTTTACTAAGCCAACCGTTGCAACCTTGGTCTATGTAAAAGGAGAAAACAACTACAGGCGTACCTCTTTTAATGGATAGGATGCGTTATTGAGGCTTGTCCGCCAAGCGAAACATCCGTTAAGAGAGGTCATTATAACACGGTTCATTCTAACTGTAAACTCCATCCATCCATCCATTTTCAGAAACCGCTTAATCCTGTACAGGGTCGCGGTGAGCCGGAGCCCATCCCGGCAGACACAGGGCGCAAGGCAGGGGTATACCGAGGATGGGACGCCAGTCCATCGCAGGGCGCCTGGGGCAATTTACTCAGTAAGCCAATTAACCTAGCAGCATGTAACTGTAAACTATTAATTTAATATTGTAATAATACTGTACTACTAATAATAATGTGGAGAAATAGTAAAAATAATACCATAGGCATGTTTATAGACAATATACGGTTCACAGGAGTCTTGGGAGTGCAGTGCAAGTGCTATACTTACTATTATAGAATTTTCATTACTGAAAAAAAAAATTGGCCATTAAACGAAAATTGGTTGGCCCGAGGCTTCGTTAAGAGAGGTATGCCTGTACGTTGAATACAGTTTTCATTACGAGTCCACAACTGCTCTTCCTTTGCTTTTCTCATACTCACAAATCACACTGTCGGGGGTGAAATTGGAGAGAAAAAACTGACTTTGGGGCCACGACTTCTATAGAGTGGGGGTCTAGGGGTCCTTCCCGAGAAAATGTTGAGTTTATGAGAACGCATTTCTTGAATCTATGTGCCGTCTGAGATGTTTAATAAACATTCAGTTTTGAGACCATGACAATCTTAATACGTTCCATAGGGATTTTCAGTCTGGGAACGATGTTCCCATCCAATTCCACCTCTGGTCTCAGTAAGAATGGATGGCACCGGCTAAACTTAATAATTGGACAGGAGGCTAACCAGACCTCAAGACAATTACCGCGACAATCCCTTTAACAGTTCACAGCACCACCACACACAACAGCTTCCTGATAAAGAACATATTGCATTTGCTTGTTTTTATCTAGGTTTATAAATGCCCACTCCAGAGCTGTTTTATGTAATTCCCACGTCAGATATATATCGGAAATGTATCACGACATAAACTAATACATTGCATGCATATTGGACTGATTGTTGTGTGTCAGCACCAGATGCAAAGCTGCGTCGAATGTAAAGTTATCGGTGCAAGTGGGGGTGGGTGTGCTCTGATATTTATCCAGTTTCTTTCGACAGGCAAAAAACAAAACACTACTGTAAAACACAGCCGCACTATTGCCGGCTGCAGAATCCTCGATAAAAATCGAGCATTGAAACTCCGCCGGGATTTGCCGGCTAAAGAAATGACAGCACGGTCACAGCGTGTCCATAAAGGTGCCGTCCACTCTTAAAGGATTATATCTACAAAGCATGTTGATAAAGACTAAACACACACACACACACGCGTGCTGGTATTAAGATGCTATCCCGCGAGTGTCATCCCTCCTAAGCTTGGAGTTGTTTAAAGCTTGTTCAAGATTTTCGCAAGAAAGACGTAATGTTCATGGTTGCTTTTCGAAGCTGTTCTTTTGGGATGGCTGTGTCGAGCGTTGTGTCAAAGTGTGAAGATGCCTCCGACGTGGGAGGTGAAACGTCGCGAGGGAGTAAGAGAGAGCGCTGAGTGACACGGCCATCCCGAAAAAACAGCTTTGAGAAGCAACCATCATGAATCGAGCGGTGAAAACCGACATCAGTACAAGACTTAATGATAATAACAACACTGTGCTGTTTAGCTTATTTAAAAAATATATACATAGGAGTTCAGGGTCAATACAATTCATAACTGGCTCATTTTGGGTAAGGGCGTGCCAGTATGGTGTCAACTTTAATTTACTTCAGCCCTCCACCACCGGAGATGCGATCAAATCAATTTATCGCCTGGGCAACCAATGGCAATTGATTTTGTTAATCAGCAATGATCCTGACAACGGTACTTTCTCCAGCTGTAACGCTTTGCAACATAAGCTAATCAACTGCACGGCATCTTTACTTAACTGTTAATGAAGACCTCTCCTAACTCTCTTTCGGTTTGGGGGGGGGGGGGTAGTTTGACCATACTTCACCAAAAGTTTCATGGTGGCCACGCTGGCTAGCGCGTTAGAGCAGTGGTTCCCAACCTCCCTTTATGCCGGCCACTCGATCATTATTATTATCGTTGTCAAGAGCTTTTACGGATGTTCATCCATCCATTGTCAGAAGCCGCTAACTCCTGTACAGGGTCGCGGTGAGCCGGAGCCTATCCCGGCAGACACAGGGCGCAAGGCAGGGCTACACCTGTGATGGGTCGCCAGTCCATCACAGGCTGTCTCATCATAATTCCCGAATATATTCTGGAACAACTTGAATATCGGGTCTCCGATGTGCTTCCGTGTTCCATGTCAAAATTCAATACCCGGAGAAGCCACGTGGAGCAAAACGTCGGACACCATTCCGGAAAATGTTACAACCCGATCCCCCAGCTCAGAGCCATCTACAGGATCTTCCAGATGTCTTGTGACCCCCTTCCCATTTTATTCTCTAAAACGTCATACTTGTGTATACCAATGGGTTTGAAATGTCATGTGCGAAATATAAAAAATTACGCAAACTTTATTGACATAAAATTAATAAGTAAGGGTTATTTATTTAATTCAGTCAGTTTTTAATCAAGCTGGAAGGAACCGTTGAGCTACCTAGCTCTTGTTAACAATTGTCCATCTGGGAGGGGGTAAGCAAGATACAAAGATAAAGCATCCCAGGGCACTGGGGGCTATTTAAACAGAAACGAACGCGCAAAGGAAAAATACATGTTTGGGGTCAATTACATGGGTAGGGTCACAAGACATCTGGACCACCCCGTTTCCAGTTACAGCAAATCACATCGGGGAACACCCCCACACAGCAGCAGCTAATCCTGGCTAGGGGGCCTCTCTGTGTGGCGTTTGCATGTTCTCCCCGTGTCCGCGTGGGTTTTCGCCTGGCACTCCGGTTTCTTCCCACAGTCCAAATACATGCTGCTGCTGCATAGGTTAATTGGTCCTGGGGACTAAATTGCCCCCCGGTGCCCTGTGATGGACTAGCGTCCCATAATAAGTATAGCCCTGCCTCGCGCACCGTATCTGTCAGGGGATATGCTGCGGCTGCTCATCGCGAGCCTGTTATAGAATTAAGCGGTTTCCGACAATGTGTGGATAGATACATGGACCAAAGCTCACCTGACGAACATTATGACCCCAACGCGAGCGATGTCATCCTGCAGCGACAGCCACGAGTCGCGGACCAGCCTCCTCTGGCTCTCCGAGGGAGCTTGGGGCGGCGTCTGCGGCTGCTGCCCCGGAGCCAGTCCCTGCTGCCCCGGGCCCGATCCCGGCTGGCTCCGCTGCCCGTGCGGCTCCTGCTGTTTGCACGAAGCCTGTGCCCTGGCCTCGGAGCCGCCCTGAGCTCCGGCCCGCTCGTCCGTGGAAATGGTGCAGCCCATCTTCCTCCGACCCCACAGCCTCAAAAAGTTCATCACTCTACCTGCGCTCGCTCCGTTTGCCTTGCGCGAAACGAGGGAAACTCCACTTCAGTCGAGGTCGGTCGCTCGCTCGGTCCCTCGCCGCGTTAGTGGCGTGATTGTTGTTGGTGAAGATGATAGTGTGTCTTGTGTGTTCTCCGCTCCGTGCGACAGCCAACGTGTTCCGACTGTGTATCAGCTCCCACCGTTGCTTCCCGTGCGCACACTCCCCAGCGGTGCCACCACCTCTGTGTTGAAGCGCGTTCAGCGCAGCCGTGTGTCGCTGTTGCCCGTTGCGCTGCGAGGTTGAAGCTGGCTGCCACTTGCTGTGTGTGGCCGGAACCGTAACAACGCGACCGTGCGACCGTGCCTCGTCAACACCGACTCACCGCTGCGGCGTGAATCATTGCTACGAGCCGAAATGAATAAACACCGCGCAGCAATTACGGGCGCTGTTCCAGCGGGCGAGGCGCGTGTCTGTTGTTATTCGCACGAACAAGCCGGAGCACTCAGACGCCACTCCCCAAGGCGAGTGGATGACTTGGCCGATATTTTCTCGCGACCAGCCACCGATAACACGGCACTCCGTCCGCCACCCACCGATTAACTATGTCTCACCAGCCCTCCTACCCCGACCCAGCCAATAGACACCGAAGCTAGGCATCCACTCACGCGAGCGACCACCAAGCAAGGGAGCCACCCACTCGCAGCAACAGGCCGAGCTGAACGTCTGCCAGATAAATCAAATCACACACACACACACCGGCGACCAGTAGAGTAGACCATCAAGCCGGGCACCCATGCGCTCACAAAACCAATCGCTCGCCCAGCAAACCACGCACCCACCAAACCACGCACCCACCAAACCACGCACTCACCAAACCAAGCACTCACCCAATCAAGCACTCACCCAATCAAGCACTCACCCACACCCCTACTTAGCACACCTAGCCACAACCTAACGAACCACATCCAACTCACCGACTACCTCTAAATCGCCCACCGGCCGTACAACACACCACCCACCCAACAAATACCCACGCGGGGCGATCTTAGTTCCCATCGCCCCCCATCCCGTCCTCGTGGAGGGCACCCTGCAATTTCCTAGGTTGCCCCAAGGTTAAGACCGGTTAGTGCAACTACCAGTAACCAAACAATATCACCCAAGCCAGCTAGGCTCACCGTCCCATACAACAAATCACGCCAGGCACCCCCCCCCCCTCGTGGAGCACGAAATAACAGCTGCTAGCCATTTCATTATATCACTCGCCCGTGGCAGACAAAAACGGTACGGGTCTTCCCGGGTCGCGCCTATTCAAGTCAATTTGCACAAGGAATTCTCTTATTCGCTTCCTGCAGGCGAGGGCGTCAGGTCGTTCAATTCAGCCCCTTTGTTTAACCAGGTGGGAGCACGTTTTTGCTCTTCATCTGATTTCGGAAGGACACCTGGTTTCCTAATTACATTACACGGAACAATGTGACGCATATTGACACGTCATCATCCTATTATTAATATTACATGGTGAGAGGGCTGCCATGTTATAACGTTGCTTTGAGAATTATTTGCTTCAAGCTATATTGAATAATGCATTCAATGTGTGTACAATAATACTGTCTGTTTACCCAGGGAAGCCTCATTGATTGTTAACACTTGGGGTTTTTTTACAGGTTTATACATTTTGATATTTGGTTATTTACACAAATGAGGATCTTGCAAATGTGATACATGGTGGCGCAGTGAGTAGCGCTGCCGCCTCACAGCAAGAAGTCACCGGGTTCGATTCCCGATTCCGGTATGAATCTTTACATTTTTTCCCCGTGTAGGCGTGGGTATTAGCCGGGAGCATCGTCCAAGGACATGCTGCTGCTGCCGAGGTTAATTGGCTTGCTGAGTTAATCGCCCCGATGCCTTGCGATGGACGGGCGTTTGATTCTGGGTATATACCTACTTTGCACCCTTTGTCTCCTTGCCCCTCCAGACTGGACAACTGTTAAAACTAGCTACATAGCTCAAGGGTTCTTTCAAGCCTAAGTAAAAACTGACTGATATCGAAGGCTAAATATACATGGAATTACACATTTGGTTTAATACGGTTGTTTGTCTTACAATGATGGGCAATTAGCTCATAATTGAGCGGTATAATACGCAATGTGTGGCTGCATGCCAACAGTTATTTAATCGTCACAGTGGGGCGAAGGCTGGTATTGGCAGGCTTCCCAAAAACAACGTTGTGATATGTCCCAGCGTGTCAAAGATTATTATGCTGAGCGACAGGCATACCCCACTGCTTAAACATTGTGGCAGACACTTGACAATGTGCCACATTACAGCTCACAAGTGGGTCATAAGACTCCCGGAGGTTAAGCCTCCAGTGCCTTTAGCCGCGCTGATTCCTCATCCAATTCCACTTTCGGCAGGCGACACTCGGCTATTCAGAAAAAGATGTAGCACTGCACATCGCGTGGCAATTGAACCTTGCACCGTTGACGTTTGTGGCGTTTCAAAATTAACGGGTCACCGTGAACGTGACAAACGGTGCCTAATAAAGCCACATGAACCGAAAGGAGTCTTCTTTTTTGAAGCGGGCGTTAGTGTGTTATCGTGGAATCTCAGCTGAGCGCAATCCACTTGAAGGCCAGCCCAGCTGTGATGAATCACCGCTGAGACACCGGGACTCGGTCTGTAGATTGCAGCTGCAATCTCGGCTGCATGTTTTAAAAAGATCTGTGGCCCGCACCTGGCCGGCGTGCCTGGCCTGACACCTGCGCCAAAAAATAATCGGTGGTCACGGGAAAAAGGAGAAGAAATATATAGCAGTTATATTTTTTCTTTTAAAGTTGCCGCTTCCAAAAACCCACCGTGCCCTTGCTTTGACACAAAGCATCACACTGCAGTGTCCTGCAGCGCTTGCTGCCTTCATTAGGGACATTCACACGATGTATCTCAACCTACAGCCAGTAAACATATAAGGGCACCGCGCAGAGAGGGCATTGGAGAGAGGCGCCCGTAAGCTTTTAAGAAGCAGTATTCATCTGAGGAAGTTAACGTGCGTCATTGCATCCTTAAAGGTTTGTGCAATATTTCTAAGGCGGTTATAATCTATTCGTTTTGGTAATTGAAATTTTACGCTTTCAGAAATAACAAATAAATTGTTATTATGTTTTCATTTACGATGTGTTGATTCTTCCTTGAATTGCCCGATTTTTTAAAAGTGATAATTGTTCCGGGTTTCGCAAATCGTAATAATGTGACATCTTGCAGTAGCTACGTGCGCACACATGCTACTCGCATTAAATCTTATTTCACCGCTCAAAAACTACAGCTGCTCAAACGCATTCCGTGGTCACACCGCCACCGCGCACTGCAGTAAGATTAATTGAAGCAGAACACAATGCAGCATTTATACATCTTAAACAAGCCAGATACAATCCTAATACGAATGCTAACAATGCACAGAGATGCAGTGGCGAACGCTACGGTGCAGTGTGTGTGTGTACATTGCCATCGACGCTACGTTTCCCGAAGACACGCGTGATTTTAATGGTATTCATTGAAAACACCATTTGCTGTATATGTTCCGAGCCCGGTGCGATTCATGAACGGTTGAGCAGCGTGCGCTACCCACGCAAATTGCCTTTACCAGGTCCCACCAACAGTGCCCTTGATTCACAGTCTAGCTCTTTATATGAGTTAGGTCACGTAAAAATGTATAAGTGTCGCAAACCCGCCTCCACCCGACACAGCCAATCAGTAAAGGGTTGTCACGTGAACAAAAAAGTGCCCTTGATTGTAGAAACATCGATGTAATAATAATAGCGTTTTATATAGCGCCTTTCACCCGAGGGTCACAAAGCGCTGCACAAGGGCCGCGGAGAGAACGGCATGTCAACAATGATAAATAAATAAATAAACCAAAGGAACGGGGTTTTTTTTATGATTAAGGCTGCTTAGAATATACTGATAGGTCGTGAAACTGGCAATCTTAAGAGCGGCAAACATCTGCCAGCGTCCCCTAAGATGGCCGTCACTTCCTTAAAGACAAACACGGAGGGAGACAGAGAGGGAGGGGGAGACATAGGGACACAGAGACAGGAAGACAGAGAGACAGACACGAGGGGGAAACAACGCCAATCCAAATACATCAATGCTCTACCTACCGCCAGATAAAATTATAATACTAATGTAATTTTACGGCGCGCGCGAATTCCACGCCTGCTCACGGACGAGACACGGAGGCGCGAGAAAACCGGCAGATAGGGGAGCAAGTAGTCAGCGAGGTGGTCGGCCGGTGCCAACCCGCCAGGCACTGCTTTCAATTCAACTCAACTTTATTTGTCAACTCTGCCATATGTACAGGACATACAGAGAATCGAAATACCGTTTCTCCTATAGATTCTGATGTTATCGGCCAATTAATTAATGAGTGTGTTTTAGTTGTGGGAGGAAACCGGAGAGCCCGGAGGAAACCCACGCAGAACAGGGGGAGGAACACACAAACTCCACACAGAAAGGCGTTCCAGGCGGCAATCGAACCGACTCGGACAGGATTTTATTTCTGTGAGGCCCCACGCTGCCGTGTCGCATCCGTCATTGGACCTACGATGCCATAATCCATCTCTAGTCCTGCACACGACCTGATCTCATCGCTACGCAGTGCTCATACTCCTGGGCAGGGTCTCTGCCATTCTGTCTCCCAGTCTCATCCGAAATGTGTCTCGTTATAAAAAGGCCATCAACCCTTCAGGCACATTGATCTGCGGCAAGCCCAATTCCTTCCCTTGGCAAGGAGGCAAGCAGGGTCCTATCAGGTAAGATGCCGGCTGAAAATGTTATTGTTCAGGCACAATTTGTCGCTGCTTTCTGTCACCAAATTCATCTTCACTCTCTACCCTGCTCTCATCCGCCTCTTTATTTCATTTGTTGTGATCCCGGTGCAATAAATCACGCGAGGCTATACACACCTAGGGTGCTGTGCACCCTCACGCCGGTGAAGTTATAGAAAAACAGATGATGGTTGATCTTCGGAGCTGCTATTTCGGGATAGCCGTGTCGAGCGACCTCCCTCGCGACGTTTCGCCACCCACATTGGAAACATCATCCCACGTTGGAAGCATCATCAGGCGTTCAAACGTGGGAGGCGGAACGTCGCAAGGGAGAGAGGGAGATCGCTCTGCACGGCTATCCCGAAAGAACAGTTCTGAAGAGCAACCATCATGAATCGAGCCGTGAAAACCTAGGTCAGTTCACTAACCAACTGTTCCTTCCAGCTCGTATAACAACTAAACGACACGACTAATTGCCCTGGTGGATATCCAAGAAACAAGACCGGTCTCCACAAACACATTCATCAACACATTCCTGTCTTAATGCGTGGCTCGGTACCTTTAAAAGCCAGTTTGAGCGGCACAATAGACTCCCGTCTCGGGAAATTGCGACAAATGAGTTCCATTGAAGCCCCTGGTGTGCGCACTTTACTCCTGCTCCTGATGTCTATTTTCGGTCCGCGTTACAAACGATGTCCCGATGCATACATTATACATTACATTGTTTTCAGTCCGTACATTTGCAGCTGCTTAACATTTTTATGAACGCACATGGCGTCTCCACGCGTTATCTGAGCCCTGGAATCTGTTTTCTGTTTTTTTTCCGAGGTAAATAATGCCATTCACGGCATAGCTTTAAATAAGAATGACAAGCGTTGCGTGATAACGCAGACGCGCAGAACGAAATAGGGACATTTTCTTGACATTTCCTCTATACTAATTGGCCGAAGGATTAACACACATTGCAGTATTCGGCTATCAGACTTAAATGATCAATGGATTTTATTTACGGTTTGCGGGGTGATGTGATGGCACGGTGGTTGCGCTGTGCAATGAACCCGGCAACCTGAGTTTGATTCCTAGCCACGGCTAACATCAGTGGCGAGTGATAGCTAAACTGGTCCTGGACTCCAACTTTAACACCCGCACTGACCAGTGAGGTGAAGTATGGACAGTCCTCGTGGATAATATGACTTGGGGTTGCTTATATCTGGCAGTGTTTTGACAAAGAACCGTACGCACAATTCCTGTGTATTCGAAGCAGCCTGAATCATTTTATTTTTGTTGCTTTGGTTTTTTATTAGTTGTGTTTTTTCTGTCGTTGAAATGCCGTTCTCTCCGCGGCCTTTGTGCAGCGCTTTGTGACCCTCGGGTGAAAGGCGCTCTATAAAATGCTATTATTATCTTACCGTGAGGGCACGGGGCGAACCACAGAAAGCGATCCCGGTGGCCAGGGAAGGCCCGTGGTCATGCGCTTAGGCGCCAAAGTGTCCTCTGGGACTGAGTGGCGTCGTTCTGCAAAGGTCCCGTGCGATTTGGTTACAATCCCAAGTTCGGATAAGCGGCCCTGGTGTGTTTGCTCGCGATAGACTCCTCCCGAAGTTCAAAAACATGCTGCTGCATAGGTGAATTGGCCTACAGACTAAATGGACCCCGGTGCCCCGTGGTGGACTGGCGTCCCATCATGGGTGTAAGCCCTGCCTTGTGACCTGTATCTGCCGGGATAGGCTCCGGTTCACTGAGACCCCCTGTAGAGCAGCGGTCCCCAACCTTTTTTGCTCCACGGACCGGTTTCATGTAAGAATACTTTCGCGGACCGGCCTTCAAGGTGTGGGGGGGATAAATATGACGAAATTAAATAATACGACAGGCATAAAAACAAATATAAACTGCATAAAAAATATACCTCACCATTTCGCTGAATCATCCGGTAATTTTTCAAAATAAAACATCTTTCAGACTGATAATCAATAAAATATTTTTTTATTCATTCTTTCTGCGCGGCCCGGTACCACATGACCCACGGACCGGTGGTTGGGGACCACTGCAGTGTAGAGGATTAAGCAGTTTCTGACAATGGGTGGATATATCAAAAAGCGGAGCCCACACTGTGCACGTACAGCGTAAGAAGTTAAGAACCATTTATTTCGTTTCTTTTACAATTCATTCTTGGACATATCTGATGTTTACAGTGTACAGCATACTTTTCTTTCCCACGGAGGTTGAGTCCCTTGTAGCGCTAACATAATAAACGAAGTCTGCCGGTATACAATGCTGCGCGTACGATTCTCGTTATTACTTTTGAGCACTTTACGAATTGATTTCCCCTCTGTTTGGTCTCGCGCCGACAGGTAATGCCGACAGCCGTACGAACTGTGCGAGTTCGATCCCCTTAGTATAGAGGCTGTGCCGGTGCCTCCGTATTCCACCGAGCTACCACAACTGGCACGCAGCTCTCACCTTAGCGCCGTCACCATGCATGGTGTAGCGGCGAGCCCTGCCGCCTCACAGCAGCAACCAGGGTCCGGGTTCGATTCCCAGCTCAGCTGCCTTTCTGTGTGAAGTTTGCGTGTTCTCTTATCTGCGTGGGTTTTCGCCGGGTACTCCTGTTTCCTCCCACAGCAGAGTCCAAAGACCTTCTGCCTAAGTTAATTAGCCTGACCAAAATTCCCCCGGTGCCCTGCGATGAACTGGTATCCCGTCCTGGGTATAGCCTTGCTTGGCTCCCTGTGTGTGCCAGGATAGCCTCCGGTACCCCCATGACTCTATAGAAGATTAAGCGCGTGCCGGTAATGATGACGATGACATTACCGTGCAATGCACTTAATAGTGAACCACATACCAATCTGAACAGTAGTATTTACAAACTAGGCCAAACCAGATAACAACATTCCAGCAGCGCATTGCGCTTCACCTGGCTGATTGCTGAGCTCAACGCAACAGCAGTGACAGCAACGCAGGCCAAAAGACGAACGTGGCACCGGAATGGTTTATTTTCTGAAAACCCCGGCAATAATTCGTGAAACGGCCAAACAGCGCCCCAATCCTGGTCGTCATTGTCCAGTTCGTCATTGTCCAGTTCTCGGCAGCACAGCACACATGGTCGGCATGTAAATGCTCGTGAGTCGCACCATGACTCAGGCCATGGTAGCCGTTGGTGGGGTCGCACTTCCTAATCAAGAACAGGACGCAATTATGCATTTGAACTGCACCTCCCATCCCAGGGTTTCAACCTCCACCTAACCATAATCTGTTGTATATGTACATATATTAAATGAGACCACAGATTTTCAAACAGCTGCCGAGGTTCCGTTAAAAGTGACAGCGTAAAAAAAAAGAATTACCCGAAAAGATCTTGTTTTATATTATACATGATTTTTGCTATTATTGCACCATTCAGAGTAACGTGTACAGATACCCGACAAATACAAAACTAAGAAAACCAGATAATAATAAGTCATTATTGCTTACATTTTTCATACGTTCCTTTGTAATTAAACGTGATTACATTCCGTTAATTTATGTTACACCAAACGTGAAAACAAAAAATCACACGGGTCAATTTTTCCCTCTCAAAACAAATTAAGCAAATGAACATCTTTTGTACAACGTCGAGAACAACAAACGAACGCGCGCACGCACGCACACACGCTCCAGGGTCGGAGTGGTCGGTGCACGTTTAGTGGTCATTTATAAACACGTTGGCTTCACGTCACGCAAACGTTATTTTTGGCCGAGAAAAACGCAATTTCTCTCTCACTCTGACGGGCGCGGCGGGTTCTTCGATCGGACATTACGCACGTTACACGGCCGGTCGAACGATTTCGCGCGGCGCCAATTGACGTGAATTTTAATAGGTAATCATCGCGATGAGATGCGACCACAGCCGCCCGCGGCCAAGTATCCGGCGACGGAACGCTTTCACGCGTTCGCACACCGGATCGGAAAAGCAGTTCCCGTGTTGTTATTTGGAGGTGGTAATAGCTCGTGTCGCGATGGAAATGGCAAGTGACGGTCACGTTTAAACTTTCGTCTTGCTTGTTACCGCTCGATTCGGTTTTTTTTTTGCGGTCGGCTGTCAAAGCTGCGCGGGACGTCAGTGCGGATGACGGACGTCATTTAACGGCACGCGCGCGCACACCTGACAAAGAGGAGACATTTACCGGGATTTGTTCGCTCTGAACTAAAACCCGCTACCCGAGTTCATTACATGGAGCCAATTTGCCATAATCAGGCCCAAAAAAAAAAGAGTGCTCGCAGGTTAAAGACTGCGAACGCAAGCAAATCTGACATTTTCTCTGCAAATAATAAAACAGTGCCATTTGCTTTTCAGCTGCGCTGGAGCGGATATTTATTTTAAGGAGATGCGTAATTTTTCGTTGATGGATAGAGCCGAATCATCTCATTCACTTCTGTCATTTTCTGCCTCTTTTTCCTCTCCCGTTTAATTTCGCCGAGAGAAAAGCGCCATTCGATTTCTAAATTAAGGCCTGCACCGGAGAAGACGACAAAAACAATGCGCGAGTTTGACGATCACCTGGCCTAACCTTCGTCAAACAAAGCTGCGTGCCGATGCATTCATCTGCGTAATGCAGCGAGAAAAAAAAAAAGCCCCTCAATGTATACGGCGCGTGGACCCGCTAATGCGGCCGCCTTTTCCGCGTCTTTATCGCGTGAGCGGCATTCGGCGGCATTAACCAAATCGCGCGTTTAAACAAAAATAAATATAAAACCCGGCGCCTGTCCGTGGGAAGTTCTGGCATTCGGCAATGAGGGCCCTATTAGAATGACAGCAAAATGCCAACAGCATCGGAGGGCTATTGACCGTGACCCTGGGACATCGCGGAATGGAAATGGTTTATAGCGCTCGCAGAATCACCACCGGGTCCCGGACCTTGTCGGACCCGTTCGGAAAACTGCCGCCCACAGCGGAGACCGAGACATCGCCTCCACCGCCCCCTCCTCCCGCCCATCATCTCACTCCTCCACCGGCGATGGCCAGACGTTCCGCTGGGAGAAGGCCGCTTAAATAATAACAATAGCATTTATGGAGCGCCTTTCACCCGAGGGTCACAAAAGCGCTGCACAAGGCTGTGGAGAGAACGGCAAATCAAGTAATGGCGATAAATTATAGGACATATAGACAGCAGAAAAAATAATAATTCTACAACCAGCAAGGAGGGAACAGGTGTACCCGAGCAGACGCAGATCGGAAGAGAGACAGAGAGAGAGAGCCAACATCTCGCCAGGGCACCACTGACCCGCACCAACAGTCCAAGCCAGAGGTTCGTGCAGCCGCGCGACTCGGACCGAACCCGCAAGTCGTTTGCGTAGTGCAACGCTTATTATTTACGGCCGTGGCAAACGACCGCAGCCTCGCCCTTCGGGACGGGTCGCGGAGGTCGGAGCACGATGCAAGTGCAAGTTTACTGTAATCGCCGTTATCACAAACCAGCCGCGGCACATCGTTGCGCGAAAGGCAATTTGGTCCTTAGTGTTTCGATGAACATTCTTTGGTTTTTGTTTCTCTGAGTGAATTTAAATAAGTTAAGAACGTGTTTGTAGGTTTCATATGTCGCAGTTATCACTGGTAGCTGGCTTTTTTTTCTTTCCCTCGTTTGCATATCGCTTCCTGAGTGCGTGATCGCACTAATGGGCATCCGTAGAGTTTTGGCAAAACAACCACCGAAATATCTACAGCTGCGACAATTAATTTAAAAGATCTCACCAATCAAACTTTACAGCATTACACACACAGCCACACGATAAATGTAATAAAACTCGTCACTGCTAAATATATTCCTTGCCCAACACCGTGGGGGTTCATTTGATATTTTACATCTTAATATATTTGGCAGTTTGAATAAACTTTTCGTCTCTGCAAGATTGTTTAAAAAAAACAGACGAACAAACAACCATCCGGAACAACCATTTAAGAACAAAACCAGTGACGCGGAATTTATCCAGAAACGTACAGAAATTACTCCGCAATCATAATAGGCATCCACGTTTAAAAAAAAAAAAAAAAAAATCATTTTACAACAAAGTGAGACGGCGCCAACACCCCCCCCAGCCCCTAGACGTTACTAGAAGTGCTCAACCTCTGGAACATATCCCTCAGCTGTCTGACGATGCCCACGCCCTCCCCGGCGGAGAGCGCCCTGCTTCCACCGAACGCGATCCCTCTGCGCTTGTTGCCGTCGCGCTGCCACGCCGCCGCTTGGGGGCCCTGGCCGGGGCCTTCCCGCGGTCCCCACCGCTCCGCGGCCGGCTTGATCGTGATCTGCTTGCGCTCCCTCGCGGAGCCGCCGGCCGGCGAGGCCCCAGCTGCCTCGCAATCGTCGACGCCGCGCAAGGGGCCGGCGGGAGGCTCGGCCGGCCGGCCCGAGGAACGGCCGCCGACGCAGGAAGTCCCGTTGACCATCACGACGCCGGGGCTGTCCTGCAGCGTCATCGTCGAGTCGAACACGGGGATGTCGTCGTCGCCGCCAACGACGGGGATGTAGCGAAAGTTCTTGCCGAGGTGGATTTCCGCGCCGCCCGAGGCGTCGCCCGTTTGGCCGCAGGCTTCGTCGCTCGTCTCGATCACGAAGGCCATGTCTTCCCTTCCCTTGCGCTCTGACCTCGGCTCGCCCGCGCCCGTTGAGGCTGTGCCGGTCTCCGAGCTGATTCGTCTCATCTGCCGATTCTCGTGCTTGCGGCCGTCCGAATGGCGCTCCAGCGTTTTGGATCGTGCGCCGCCGCCGCCGCCGCCAGTGCCGTCGCTCGAGAACTGCTGCAGGTAGCGGTTTTTTAACTCCTTGACGGTCGGCCAATTGACCCCTTTGGGGTAACTGTAACTCGGCTCCGGAAAGAACCTGTTCGGCACGTAGCTGGGAGACAGGCATCTGGGCGAGTAGCTCGTAACGGAGCCGGGAGACGTGGGAAGTGATGTCGTGCTCGATCTGTCTGACCCGAGCCGCTCTCCAGCGGCCGTTATCGATGAGTCACTCAACACGCTCGACCTCTTGTTGACGGTGCTGTCCTGGCCCTTTGGATAGATGGCATTTTCGCCGCCGACTGCTTTATCAGGGCCATGCTTGTTTTCTGAAGCAGACAAGGAATACACGGGGGAAAAAAAGCGATGCTTACGTTGCACTGATGTAGGTTTTCACGGCTCGATTCACGATAGTTGCTCTTCAGAGCTGTTTTTCGGGATAGCCGTGTCGAGCGAGCTCCCTCGCTCCCTTGCAACGTTTCACCTCCCATGTTAGACGCATCATAACGCCTGATGATGCTTTCAACGTGGGAGGTGAAACGTCGCGAG
Source organism: Geotria australis (assembly GCA_036362915.1). Lineage (NCBI taxonomy): Eukaryota > Metazoa > Chordata > Hyperoartia > Petromyzontiformes > Geotriidae > Geotria > Geotria australis. The sequence continues at coordinate 4,202,171 of JAZEWU010000019.1, read as the reverse complement.
AAAAAGAGGGAGATTGCTCGACACGGCTATCCAATGCCTACGTTCTTTGTTTTGTTATACATATATAGGCAGACAAAACATTGTTTTTCTCATGTAAGTGGATAATGGCGGGAGGTAAGTGGGTAGCATAAAGCACTATGAACTAGGTGACCTGACTTTGCTTACTGGCTAGGGATATTAACTTGTGCACCCCCTTAACCTTTCACCAACTCACACTAACCGGCATGGCGAAGTATGGTTAGACAGCCCCCCATAACCGACACGGGGTGGGGAAGGTCTTCATCCATTAGTGGATTGACAATGGGGTTAACATCATAATAATGTTATACTATAGGGGTGAAAGCAATCTGTCTCTGATGATTAAACGATATTTCTTGAAATATATTAACATCAGGTTATTATTTAGTATGCTAATTTTCAATTTCCATCACATTGATTTAAAAATCAAACGTTTCATAGGCATGAATATTTTTTCACATTTAAGAAGCCACTGATAAATGCAAGAATATTTTTTCAATTTCCTAGATTACCTGCACATGAACAATGGTGTAATATTTCTAACTCAGCCTCTTTATAAGCTCTGAAATATCACTGGACAAGGGAACCTTCATTATACTCGAAAATGCATTTCGCGTTATTCTTAACATCGGGTTGTAAATGAAGGATGGCCTCTCCTATTTTTCAGAAATACATTTCAATAATGACGCATAACCTCCAACATAAAAATCAGGCAATATCCGCACCATACTCAGAAGACACATCAATATGCAAAGTACGGTGGATGCATTATTCTAATTTTATGTGCAAACCGGTCTGTGTTCCTGTGTTCGAGGGTCGCTGAAACGAATATGAAACCCTTTGTAGAGGAAAACAGTTTCTGCACATTGTTTACATCGCAAGCACATGCACTTTCCAGGGCAGTTTGTTCCTTACCTTTGCGTCTGTCGAGAAAAAAAAACTGCATTTTACTGTTTCCCAAACGCTGCTGCTGCTGCAACTCGAGCAAAGCCAACAAAAATCCAACCAACTGCTGAGACCATATGTCACAGATACAGTCCTGGGGTCAACTGATAATGCCGACAACCATTCCATCAGTTTGTGGGGCGAGGTGACAAGACGCTCGTAAGCCCCTGCTGCTTTACGTTATATCCTCTCGTGGAAAATCGCAAAACGGCACGCGGCACGATTCGTGACAATTCCCTCCCAACGCTGCTGCCGTAGATCTCCTACTGTTCGTGCCCGCGATCACGGTGGCGGCACGGTGGCGCGGTCACTAGCGCTGTCGCCTCACAGCAAGAACGCCCTGGGTTCGATTCCCGGCTCGGTTGCCTTTCTGGGTGGAGTCTGCATGTTCTCCACGTGTCCGCGTGGGTTTTTGCCAGCTACTCCAGTTTCCTCCCACAGTCCAACGACATGCCGACTAAATTGCCCACGGTGTCTCCGAGACATTGTGACTTTCTCACGCCTCCCTGCTGGACGAACGGACAAACGGACGGGCAAACGAGCGGCGAACGAGCGCGACGCGGCGCGCCTACCTTCGGAGTCCAGGCGCCTGAGCTTCTCCTCGAGCACGTCGCTCCTCTGCGGCTGCTCCGGGTCGCCGGCGGAGGGCTCGGCCTCGGCCTTGGGCTTCTTGATCCTCATGCTGTACTGCCGCGCCATGTTGAACACGCGCGACTTGGACTTGTCGCTCGACTCGCCGAAGTGGACCGCGTGCGACATGGCCGAGAAGGTCACCCGCGGGTGGCAGGGCAGGGCCGCGGGTCGCGGCGGCGGGGCGGACGCCTCGGATTCCGGGCCCGCTGCCTGCGCGCGCGCGTCATCGCCCGGCACCGCGAGCGAGCCGAACCGCTCGTGTTTAGCCGCCGCCGCGCCGGGTTCGCGGTTGCCGAGCGACGCGGCCGGCGAGACGCGGCCTCGCGGCAGCTCGGGCGGCTCCCGGTCGGAACTTCTCTCGTCGGAGCTGCTGGCGGCGGCGGCGTCGCTCGAAGCACCGGTGCTAGAGTTTAGCGAGTCTCGGCTCCGGTGCAGTGGCTCGTTTGCCGCCGCCGGTTTCACGACGCTGCCGGCGAACACGGTCACGCCGTAGGTTCGTTTGGCTTTGTTTTGCGCGTGCGATTCGACCACGGCGTCCGAGCCTCCGGTCTCGTCTCCGAATTTCTGTCTTCCGGTGGATTTCTCTTTTGGAGGCTCAGACTTGCGTCTCGGGCTCGAGCTGTCCGAGAGTTTCTCTGCCAACGGAGAGGAGACGCGCCGATTGGGCGATCCCGAGCCCGACTTTTGCGTGGGCATATCGTCAATGTTGCAGGCTTCGGGTTTCCCTTTTGCAAAAACAGAATCCCGCACCGATCCACTGGGAATCGCTGCCAGACTGTCTCTTTTTTTAGTGCCAGAGCCTACACGGTCTTTCAACCTGCAATCCATCTTCCTTTCCTCGAATGGAAAACTGTCTTGCTTAGAGAAGGAAGATGCACGAAGAGGTGTTTCCGAGCCGGAGTGCCCCTTGTCTGAAATTTCACTGTCGTAGTTCAAGGCCTCTTCCTTGTTTGGAGTGGGCAGATCAACACTCATCTCCGTACTAGGGTTAACTGACAAAAGGTCAACAGTGCTCGGAAGCATCTTAACACGAACCTGCGCGTCAGTCTCGTTGTCGCCGACGCTGCCGACGGTTGCCGGGAGCTCCTCCGTCGAAGAGCTCAACGCCGCCACGGGTTCAACTTTGAAGCTGCTCTTGCGACTGCTGGTTCGCCGCGAGGGAGTGCGAGCCAGCACGCTGAAGAACTCCTCGTCGTCCGTGCTGTTGTCTCTGCCCGCGGAGCCGATCGGAAAGAATCCCGAAGCGACCGCCTCCTGCCTGGCGCTCTCGCTCCTGGCTGGCCTAGAGCCGACCGACACGGGGCTCGTGCAAACGGTGTCCTCCCCGGAGCTCCCGTCGGGCGCGCCGTCGCCGAACGGCCGCGCGGGGCTGTTGCGCGCGGTCACCTCCTCGTCGGCGCTCCCGTCCCGGCCGCGCGCGGCGGAGGCGCCGCGCTCCAGCTCCTGCGTGCCGCGCCTCGCCGGCTTCTCCAGCATCGTCCTGACCTGGCCCTCGCCGCCCTCGAGCATGATGTCCGCGAACGACCCGCGCGCCTCGCCGGCGCCCGCCCGGCCGGACGGCAGCGGCGAGTCGCCGCTGCTGCACTCGGTCTGCGTGTCGTCGTCCAGCTCGTCGCCCGACGTGTCGATGACGGGGGCGTCGAGGTCCGACGACTTGCTCGCCACGTCGTCCAGCGTGCTCTCCGAGCAGAGCGACGGCGGCTGGCTGCCGGCGCCGTCGCCGGCGCCGCCCGCGCCCTTGTTCAGCTCCCAGATGGAGACCTCGTAACGCGACAGGTTCTCGGCGGACGACGACGCGCTTTCGTCCATCGGCTCGCCCGGAGGCGGCTGCGGCGGCGACAACGCGGGGGGGGTTGGGAGATTAGGAGACGCGGCGTCGGGTGGTGGCGCCGGGAGTTTGCATGCTCTCTCAACCGTGTATGTGTGTGGGGGGTTTTTTGCCCGGTACTCTGGTTTCCTCCCACAGTCCGATGACATGCTGGTTAATTGGCCTGCTGGGCAAATTTCCCCAGGTGCCCCTGCGATAGGCTGGCGTCCCTTACTGAGTATAGCCCTGCCTTACACCACGTGTCTGCTGGAATAGGCTTTGGCACCCCGCCCCAATATTGCAGGGCAGCCATGTCGAATGTTCTTTCTGTCTTGCCTCCCACGTTGGAGGCATCATCAGGCGTTCTGAACGGTTTAGCTGAAACGTGTTGTCATATCTGCAGTGCATTCGAAGTGTGTTCTTCTACAACTCACTATGCTGGTCATTGTGGATCGGTGAACGTGTGACCCACCGCCAGTTCAGAAATCGCTCGTGAACTGTGGCCGGGAATCAAACACTAGTCGCGGAAAGAACAGAAATACAACAGTGGGTTTTACTGCAGTGCCCTCTGCTGCTGTCTGAGATGTGTACCACATGTATTACACGCATTGAGGGCCCTCTTTTCCAAGCACTTTTCCCAGAGTCAAACACGCTTAGCTTCTGAGGCCTGACAAATTTCTGGCGTCTTCAGGGTAATTGGGCCACAGGTCGGTGAGTATGGATGTTATGTATATAAATAATTAAAACTGTACTTACATCTTCTGGGAAATCTGAAAAATTCGTTGGTTTTGTCTTCTGTCCAATGGAACCCCTGCTCACACGTTTCCACGAGGGCTGCCGCTCGAATGGCATTGGGGAGTCAATGTTAGGCCTCTCCCTCTGCAACGAAACACAACCACGTTACAGAAAAACAA
>JAZEWU010000019.1:4185119-4197757 GCA_036362915.1 Geotria australis | reverse complement strand
AACGATCGACAAGGCTATCCTGAAAGCGCGGCTCTCAAGAGCAATTCTCATGCATCAAGCCGTGAAAACCTACATCGATGTGGATAGCAAATCATCAATAACCTTGACGGATCTGACACGAGCAGGGCTCAACGAGGGTCCATTCTCCACGTCGGGGTCTTTTCCAGCCGCACGTTGAGCCTTCTGCGGGGTCAGGCTGGTGTCCAGGATCAGGCTGGTGTCCGAGGAGGTCAGCATCGAGCGGTCGCTGAGAGGCGACTCGCCGGGCCCCCTCTGCTGATCCAACATCTCCACACTGGGCGCCGGAGAGAGGGCGTCTCCAGCGCGGGCTTCCGCGGCTTGCGACGGGTCCTGCAGCGTACGCTGCGTGTGCACACAGACAAGCAGCTGTGACCGCCGCGGCGCTTGCACGTTAGCGGTGCTCTAACGGTTCATCGTTTAAGATCGAATCGGCAGTCGCAGGTGTGCATGTGGCCTCGAGGTGACTCGGCATTTGGCCTGCAAACGGGAATTGTTTTGCCGGTAGGGGGGGGGCGACGGTCGCCATGTATAATCCCAACCACGCGACTTGCGACGTCACGTTCCGATTTGGCAAAATTTGGACCGTGACGCCGGCGCACAGCGGCCCTCCTCTTGCGAATTACATCGTGGGATCTTTAACGTCCACTGTGAAGCAGACGGCAAGTAGCAGTGTGCTCGATTCGAACCGTGACCCTGTACAGCAAGAGGCAAACAGGCTAACCGCTCGGCCGCATCACCACCACCACCACCACCAAGGTGTAGTCTCATCTCATTGTCACAAACCGCTGAATCCTGTACAGGGTTGCGGTGAGCCGGAGCCTATCCCGGCAGACACAGGGCGCAAGGCAGGGCTATACCCCGGATTGGACGCCAGACCATCACAGGGCACCGGGGGCTATTTAGTCCGAAGGCCAATTAACTTATGCAGCAGCGTGTCTTTGGACTGTGGGAGGAAACCGGAGTGCCCGGCGCAGACCCACGCGGACAAGGGGAGAACATGCAAACTCCACACAGAAAGGCACACGAGCCGGGATTCGAACCTGGGGCCGTCTTGCTGTAAGGCGGCAGCGCTACTCACCGTGCCGCCCCCCACGTGTCGTGTCTTTGTTTAATCACCTGCGTGTGTTCAGTGCAGGAGTGTTGGACAAAACCCAGCAAATGTGGACTCGGGGATAAGTGTGCTGTTGGCTTTGTGCTTGGCACTTGTTTAATGTCACAGGCTGTTATACGTCGCATTTATCTTCTCACACTCCACTAACTTCATTTCCGATGAGCGCAACGGTGGACTGGCTGCCAGGAAATGCGGCTCTTTTCAGAAAAGTATCACGCTATTGTGTACTACACCTTTGTAAAAGGAAAAGTAAAGATTAATCTCAAGTAGCTCTTACCTTGCTTTGCGTTGGATCAGCTCCGTCTGGGGGGGGGAAACAAAAACCAGGTTCTCAGTCAAGGAAGGAACTAAATAATAGTTTTTTTTTGGGATAAGTCATGAAAAAATGTGGCGTAAACCCACCTCCACCACCCGTCACATGAACCACAGGTGGCCCTATTTATCACTGCTTCAGCAACGCCACCGGTGTGTTGGAGAGTCATTTCACAACACTTAAAGGGTACGACGTTTCGCTGGATTGCACCCAGTGTCATCAGGTTAACGGGAAGTCAGATCTCAAGTGGAAGGTACTCCCTAGTATATCTCTTTCAAACCTTACCAATTGGCTGTGTCAGGTGGAGGCTGGGTTTATGACACTTATTTTTTAAGTGACCCAACCCATAAAAAAGAGATACACTATGGAAAACATCGGTCACGAAAGGCTTCATGTTAAACTTACATACCTCCATTGGAATGGACACCGTTTGTAACATGGCAATGTAATAATTTAAAGCATTCACCTCAAGCGCCTGTATAAATGCAATGGATTTATGTATCGAGACACTGGGCATGACCGTAAATACAAAAATGAACGATACATTAGCTCTAGACACAAATCCATACAAATATAATTGTTTGAAATCCAGTTGACGTAATATCGAACTATGAAAACAGAATCAATACTTGCCCGTGCGTTTAGCGTCTGTCTTCGCGTGTTATTCTCAAAATAGACCGGCGATATCAATCAAGGAAAATAAGCTACGTTTACTCGTTTCATTACTTCTCTCTTCTCTCACACAGGTGGATTCGCCCTGACAGAGGCAGACCAAATGCTATCTCCAGTCTTGGCAGGTTCATAAAAAAGGTTGTCGCAAGACCGACAAGCCAAACGACAGTGAAATCGGAAGGAGATGAGTTTAATGATTCGCCGATACACTACATTGCAGATGACAATTATAATTATTTAAGACATTACTTCCACCGTGTTACCACTGACATCCGGGTGCCGAGAGAACCGCTAGGCCATCACAGATTCCCTAGAGAGACATCGGAGGATTGCTCGCGACACCGAAGAGCGCCACCGTATTACTTCTGCCGACATGTCCAGTAATTCACGGATCGATTCATGACGGTTGCTTTACAAAGATAATATTTCAGGATAGCTGTGTCGAGCAGATCTCTCTCACTCTCCTACTCGCGATGCTTCGCGTCCTACGTTGAAGATGCCTCCAACGTGGGAGGCGAAACTTCGCGAGGGAGAGAGAAAGAGAGACAGAGATTTCTGCACGCGGCTGTCCCAAAATAACAGCTTTGAAAAGCAACCATCATGTCCAGTAATTTCAGCGGACGTCTCTCAACAGCAACAAACCGTCACCGAGTTCCCCATCGCTCAGCGCCCTCGCCACAGCCTGCCGTGTGACGTCGCAATAGAAACTGCCGTTAGTATTAACGCTCCCGATACGGATAAGTCGATTAATAAGTGATTTGACGGAAATGGCCTGGTGGTGGCTCAGGGGTCACAGTGGTAAGCTGGCACACCGCTGAGAGCCTGGGTTCAATTCCAAGCGGCCATCCGAATCGTGACCCCACATCGCGATGACTCATCCAGGCAGCTGCGAGGGTCGCGAGTGAACCGTCAGACGCCTGGAATACGTAGAGTGCCCTCTGAGCTGCAATAAAAAGACAACTCGGCGCTAAATCAAAGCAATCCGATTTGGGAGATCATCAAAACTGGGCCGATGCCGTGAACCTCCCTGCTGGACGTCCCCTCCCTCTCTCTCTCCCTCTCAGATACATCCGATCCCTAGGCTGCCACTACACACGTCAATAAAAGGTTAGTCAGTCTTTATTTAAGCTGGTTGTCCAGTGGGGGAGGGTTAAGCAAGTCGCAACAGAGAAAGATACACCAGTAGTAAAAGAACGGCTTGATAAACACGAGTATAGACATATCAAATGAGTGAACGTATACAAATATGGTAAAGTTGCACTCCGATAGCGTTCGAATTTCTGGAAGCTATCTTGCATGGAATTTTATAGCAATCTTAAAGGGGCCACTGTCCGGAACGTCTCCTGTGCACTGCAGATATGACACAACACGTCGCAGCTAAACCATTCGGAAGCCTGACAATGCCCCCAACGTGGGAGGCGCAACGTCGTGACTATCCCAAAAAAACAGCTACGCAGAGCAATCCTCATACATGGAGCTTCACTGACAAACGTGCCAAAGTTGTTTCGGTTTTATCGGCAGACGCCATTCACCGCCTTGACGTAGGCCAACACACCGAACACGCCGAACAAAGTTAGCTTCCTCCTACCGTCGACTTGCTCAGGGCGACCTACTTTCAGCGGGATCTTCTCGGGATTTTAAAATATACACGCACGCTTCAATACGCCGGCGGCTTAACGATGTCCCCGTGGACTCGCCGCACGCGACGGCAACAAAACGCAACGGCCCCCCGGGCTCCCCAGGCCACGCGGGGTACGGTCGGGGCTCATTGCGGCGGTGTCGACCGATTATGTCGAGAGAACAGTGTGGAAGGACTCCGCTCAGGCACCGGTGTGAAGCAGACGTGGAGATGGCGTCAGGGGAACGGGTTGCGCTCAGACGCGCCGACACTCAATTAGCGACGAGAGCTGCCGTCACGCGTGCGCCCCACAAGTCAAGGGTACGCGAGATTGTACATCGGGGAGGAGCGACTCGGTCGGGTTTTAGCATAAAGACTGGCAGTAATTAGGACGGTGCCGCCAAAAGGTCATAATTCACGTGAAAAATTTCGCACATTTAAGCTCCAAAGTATCGGCGCAGGCAAATGTTGCTGTATTACACGTGGCTTGGGCATTAACCAAATGTTTTACGTACAGAGAACAACTCTGAAAATCAACCGTCATGAATCTAGCTGTGAAACCCTACATCTGTACAGAGTAAAGTTAGTCAATCTGACTGTTGCGTGTCGTGGGGTAAAGTGTGGGTAATCCCACCGTTTCAAAACTGTCAGGCCTGAGTGGAAAAGCAGGCCAAAGTACGCTGTAAAGGTGTCTCTCTAGAGTTTCTTCTAGCAAAAGACCTTCAGCCAAAAGGGGTTATGACCAAGTATTTGCAGGACTAAACCTTTATCTCTACCCTCCGTCTCTTTTAATGAGCAAGTGATCCGTGACTTTTCATGTACGTGATCAAACATAAGCTATCATTTGTAAGTAGAAAAAAACAAACGTGAAAGTCGTCGCATTAGAAGCTGAAAGGAATGACTACCCATTTTACTTTTCCATAAACGTACAATATATGCAATCACATCCAAAGCTCACCGTAAGCCGAGACTACAGTTTGCTTTTGAGATACGCATGGCAGTCACTTACATAAACGCTGAAATGTTTCTGAAATCACCTTCCATGTGCATCCTACCTAAACTGTTCCTCAAATAAGCCACGGGATTTGACACTGCTCGGCCCAAAATGTTAATATCTTCGCGGGCACTGGCCAGAGCAACAAGCCATTGTGGTCTGTTGTATTTATATATTGGAATATATAAGTATACATACATTCAATCTGCCATTCTGCTGGCCAAGAATGCCTTTGGAGAATAAATGAAATTTACTCAAACCTCAAAAGGCAGGTTTTTTCTTTTTCCATTTATATTGTATTGATTTATTTGTAATATGGCTGCGACCGTCACCAAATAAAAGCGGCGTTTTGTAAATGGATGGATTTATAAGAATACCTATGTTTATCTGCATTACATTTGCATATATATGTCAGTCTATAAGCGGGTATAACAGGCACAGTATGCTGGCTGTTAAAGATCACAAGGCAGAGGAAAGGTGAGAACGTTGACCTAGCTTTGACTTAGCTTTGTGTATGCTCTGCTATATGACAAATCTGTCGCTCTGTGTCCATATAATAATAATAATAATAATTTCAATTTATATAGCGCCTTTCACCCGAGGGTCACAAAGCGCTGCACAACTGCCGCGAAGAGGACGGCATGTCAACAACGAAAGAAAAAAAACAATAAAAACCAAAGCAACAGAAAACAAATGATCAAGGCTACTTCGAATATACTGAAAGGTCGTGAAACTGGCAATAGCTACTCATTCCCTGTACATGTATATCTGTTACATCATACACGTGTTATTTTCTAGCCATTTCATCAACTTCACTGTTACTTACGTTCCTGCATTTATTCATAATAAAAATACAATTTATAACGTGCGCAAATTCCAGGCGGTCAGCCAATTAAGAAATTGGCCAAAAACATTATAATATATAGGACGCGGTGTCTGGTGGGTTGGCGCCGGCTAACCACGTGGCTTGACTCCCCACCCCACCCCCCGTGCAGGTTACATCGCACCTCTGAGTCGTTCTGTTTTCAAATGAATACCGTCGACATTGACTGAATATGCGCACGTTAGAAATACGATTATGATTATAATTTCCACATGTTCCAAACGCGTTTGGCCATGGTGATAGAGTAGACCAAAACACCCTATAGAGGAGCTGTCTGGAGCTCCGTGAAGCAGCGGGTTGAGCGGGTAATCGCGGGACAGCACCTTCAAGAGCGGTGTTTCTGCCAACCCACAGCCAAAGCAACATATTTGGTGTCCGACGCCTATTAAGCTGTGACTGACAGCCTGCCAAGACGGTGATGAAAGTGTTTGACGCAAAAAGTACAATAGCTGAGTCAGACCTTCATTTGCAGCTGGAAATAATACCGTGAAGCCAGAGTGTAAATAAACGATCGTGAAATATATTTTGCACGTAATTAAAGGAAGTACGTTTTAAGGACACGACAGCCACAGTAACCCCGGGAGAACGCTGTTTAATTCGATCCAATGTTTTGGCAAGAGGTGGCTTTTCTCTTACAAAATGGAAGACAAATTATAACCTTCATGGCACCGCAGCCTGTGATTTTCTACAATTCACCCAGAAAATTGATTTTTTGTCTTTTAGATATATATATTTGTTCGTCCGCTATTTTATATGCATCTCTCTATGATTGCAGAATTGGAAAAAAATCGTTACTGGGCAGGAAATGTGATGCTTACATAACTGCGGAATTTTCAAATAACGTGATGGCCAACATATATTCCTCAGTGTGAATGTAATTCTCTGAAAATGTAGACGACCTTTGCATTGACACAGATGCACAAGAGATGAGGCAATTTTTCACACACACAAACGCGGTTATTTACATAGTTAACAGTAGAAAACCGGCCAGGTTGCAACGTGATAGAGCAAGCCGCTCACGATGAGAAGGTCACGAGTTCAAATCCTGGTTGGGGGTTGACTCGGCCAATCATTCCCTCCCAGGTTGATAAACTAAATACCACTTCTTGGGGAAGACAACAACGGCGAGATACCTTTTGATATACTTGCCCCTCCGATAGGAATGAGTGCTTTCCACGACCGTCTCAGGGCCACAAATAAGGTCCGATAGCTGCGTCAATGCTCATTTTAGCATAAAATCACATCAAATATTTTCCCAACAGTACAAACGGTAGAATATCTCGTACGTACGTATGGTAAAAGATAAAACGCTGAATTCAGGTCAGAAACGTCATGATATAATATTGCGTTTCGCAAAACAATTTACCTATCTAATAAACTGGACGGTAGCTGGATATTATACGTAACAATGCATTATCATAATAGCGCAATGCAATGCGATGGAAATATTTATTTTTATCCCACGCTGACCTGGATGTATTTCACTTTAGGACCCAGCGGGACAAGAGGGGGGAAAAACGCACCCTCACTGATTGGGTTATTTTAGTCCGCCAGCTATTCACAAAGCCCAGACGTTATTTTGCCGATCTCCTGTGGTAGGCTCTTGTATGGGGCCCAATCAAGGAATACCCACAAGCAGATAAGAGGCTCGCACATCCGCTCGCAGTCACACAATACTCCTCGAGGGACAAAACTACTACACAGTGTTCCAAAGCAGCGCGAACAATGACACAATGGCCCATTAGCGGTGGCGGTAGTTTTATATTCACAGTTCGTTCCCAATACTAGGCCGTGTCCATTCCTAAAAAGCGACGGAATTAAGTATTTGGTTTAGAAACGATGCTTTCTGTGTTATAGTATTAATGTGATAATAGATACAATTTGTAACTTGCGCATATTAATTCAGTGTTGAAGGTATTCAAAGACAGAACGATTCAGAGGTGCAAGGAAAGGCCAGAGAAGCAGGGGGAAAGAGTCACGCAGCAAGACGACTATCTTGTTGCCTCTTATGCAATGGTTTTCTCCTAGTACTCAGATTTCCTTCTTCATGAAGGCCACCCATTCATAATTGGAATGGGCCAAACATCCCAATGTAGGACCCCAAATATTAAAAAAAAGGTTTGAGCCTTGGCGAGGCTCTGCGAAAGAAGTAACTAGCATCGCTATTATTCCACAATTTCTGGCCCATCAACCTTGGGTTTTTTTTTTCCCCGCTCCTGGCAAGCTACCTTGGAAAACTAAGGAGTTGGGGCCACAGATCTGAGAGAGTGCAAAGTCGGGATAGATCGTGGCTGATGCCAACCATGATGAATGAGGGGCTAATAAGAACTAGGTTAATGTGTCTGAAAGGAAGCAAAGCAAGATGAGTGTCTCAAGGCTGATGCCAGAAGACACATTCTAAATGTATCTTGGGATTTTGAGGCCACAGAGAAGGATGCTCGGCAAACGTAACCTTCAAGAAACTTTTTTTGTAGACGAGGCCAAGAAAGGTGGTTTGAAGAAGGAATATTCCACCGGCCCCGCACAATCCAAAGTACGTAATAAACAGGCAGGCATTGGCGGGAACAAAAGTTGTTTGTTATGCTTCTTCGCTTCAATCTAGGAATATAAAAACAGCCCTGGACTTGACGCAGCAAAGGCACATTTTCAGCCAGTGGTACGTAACAAAAACATATTTATTATGGTACACGTAAAGAAAAGAATATCCTTGGATGTTTCAAAACCTAATTTTCACTGATGTCTCAAGTGGGAATTCGATTTCTGCTCTCGTTCTCAACGTTGCTGTAATAATGGTGGTGGTAATAATGTTTAATAAAAAAACATTTTTTATAACCATTCAATTTACAGCCCCCTTTTGGGACTCTTCAGGAAGCCCTCCCAATACCATGTTAGTTGTGGGGAGTTGTCTAACTATACTGTACTTCACTACACTGTTGAGTGCAGGTTAATAAATGTGCCGGGTGGATGCCCAGAACTGGTTCAGATTCCACTCGCCACTGATGCTAGCCGTGACCTGGAATTAAAGGTCACCCGCTGAAACAACTGTTAAAAAGAGCCACATGGCTGAACAGTTAATTTCATCTTCAATAAAAAACTGTCTGACTGGATTGCGATCGGCTTTGGCTGCAGTTTGGAGAAGCTTTAATCTAGCAGTGGATGGACCATGGCTGATGATCACGATTAAATCAATAACATAATATTCCTATACAGATGCTGGCAACGGCCGCTAGCGTTTGCAATCTGACAGATGCCATGAGATCCTGCCCAAAAATGGACGCACTGCCACTCGTCATCACACGTTGGGCCTTCGGTCAATATTTCCGTTCAAGCGAGTCACACCCTATAAAGCATAATTTTCAGAGACAGTGTGTCCGGCTGTCTACGCCGTGCTACCTCCCTGCTGCCACATCCCTCCCCTGCCAATCACACACACACACACACCCGGGCCTGAGGGCCGCTGACCTTGGCGGGATTCACGGTAGCATTTTAATTAGGCGGCTTTTTTCGATATTCCGATTGTGTCGCAGATTCCATTAAGATGAAACGGCGAATACTCTTATTTGCAACCCAACAGTCAAACAAAGAAACGAGCAAACGTTCCTGATATTCAAAGACCGTGTGAGAGATTCAGCCCAGAACCTCAAATTATTATACTTCTACAGGGCCTGGCTGCATCATTGCTATTTAACGCAACGTTTCAAAGACACGAGTGAACCCTGTGGACCTGTGGGATTTTTGAGTGCGTTTTACATTCCACGTATAAAATTAAATCCTTTTAGCTCATAAAACACACAGATCCATTCAATGTTCATTTTGCTTCACATTCACAGGACGGAAAAGAGGCCACACATACACCCATAAAGAGTAGTTTGTTTAGTTTAAAAGGAGCGCGTTAGTTTTGTTTTTTTTACATGGGGAAGGCTTTTTGTTCTGTACGCTCAACGTTTTGCACAATGTTTTGTTGCCGTGTGAAATGTGCACAGGTCCCACTCTCTAAGCACTTTATCGAGAGCAACATCGATACCCGGGGATGCCGCCCCCCACTGGCGCCGGCAGCTCACTCTAGATCATTAAGCGGGCCGTTCATGTGAACCGCAACACTCGCACCTTACAGCTAAACAGCCGTTAGCCGAACGGGACGATTCACACCATCAGCAGCAGTTTTGGTGATGGACTGCCCCACGACCGGGCGCACTGCTCGTGACAACATCAAGACGCCTGGCTCCCACTTCAACCGGAACGAGCATACCCGGAGTTTGTATTTATTGACCAGCTGCCTCGTCTTGTCCAGTCGGCGTAAATCTCGCGTGAAAACGTCGTGGGGTGTTTTTAAATGCCGCGTGTGCTCCCGGTTTCTGAGCACAGGTCCGAAGGCCCGCGACGCCAAGCGGCCAGCAACAGACGGCACTATCGAAGGCTCAATTGACAAGGGTCATAATGTTTGTACTGATGTAGATTTTCATGGCTCGATGTATGATAAATGCTTTCCAAAGCTGTTCTTTCGGAATAGCCGTGTCGAAGGAGAGAGAGGGAGTGCTCGACACGGCTATACCGAAAGAACAGCTTCGGTTAGAATGTTTCTTGAATTTAGAGAGGTTATAAGAATTTCGCAAAAACAGACAAGGAGGCGAATGCGGCAGTACATTTTGTAAAACCTGTATGAGATTGGTAAATAGATACTTATTTTCGTATTTCGAAAATAAAACATTACCAAAATGACTCATTTGGTGGCTTACATTTTCCTTACATATTTTTAATGAACAAACAAAAGCCCACGTAAAACAAAGCATTCGTTAGCCTCGGCGGTTCTCCGACAAGCTCTTCGGGCTATGATCAAAGCACCTAAAGCACCAAACATTGACCCCCTCTAGGCCTAATCATCGCAGGGTGACCCTCCTCGTCCTGGCAATTCAGGATCTCGATTCGAATTTAGAATCGATTTGTTTTGTTTACATTGCCGTGAGTGGTTGCCTCTCTATGGGCCATGCAAACCCATTAATGTTTGGCAAATACGAAACCTAAGCCACATCGCCTCTAACACATACGTGCATCATCCTGCACTTAAGACCCGATTATTCATCATCATTATCAAGACCCGTTTAATCCTGTGGAGGGGCACGGTGAGATGGAGCTTATCGTGGCAGATGCAGGACCCAACACGAGGCTACACCAGTCCAGGCGCAGGGCACCGGGGGCAAATTACCCAGCAAACCAATTAACCTAGGAAGCATGCCCTTGGGCTGTGGGAGGAAACCCGATTACCGGGTGAAACCCCGCGCGGACACGGTGAGACCATGTACACTCTACAGAGAAAGACATGCAAGCAGGGAATTGAGTCCAGGCCCTTCTTGCTGTCATGTGGCACTCACTACGTCACCTTACCGCCCCAGAATCGGTAATGATATGCCAACATATTGCTCCACCCCTATTGCTAGGCTGCACTGTTTATAGCCTTTAAGTACTCTAAATAAATCACGCCTTGTGCTTATTAGTGTCTACATCCATTTTATAATTCAACCACATGCTAATGTGGCTACGAATGTGTGCGCCGAGTTACACCGACATCAAATCAAATTCATTGGAAGTAACCCCTTGAAGTTCTGGAGGCTTAATGTAGAATCCCACTACCCAGGTCACTCTTGCATAAGAGGCAATGCTGTTGCACGCTGTCTTGGTGGGATAGGGACTGACCGACCGTGTTCACTACTGCCGCTGTATTAACGGGTGTACCAACCGTGAAAAACGCGGCATCTGTTTCTAAAGCTATATTTTTAAATTATTGTTTATTTATGTGGTCACTTACGTGCAAGGCTGTGTGTAAATGGTTTTGTTTTGGTTTTTGTACGGTTAATTTGTTATTTTCATGTTTTTATTTATTTGTGTCAATTCCCGTGTTTGTTGCATCGCACGAATCCTGTAAAGAGCTTGCAAGCTGACTGGCTATTTTTCTGCTGTCATAATAAACATCCATCTATCGTCAAAGATCCTGTGACCTCAGTTGAAGCGGAGGCCACTGGAGGCAAATGCACTGGAATCGTTGCCCCCTTACAGTGAGAACCTAGCAGGACCTTGCTGAAAAAGAGTATGGTGACTCGGTGAGACTTTCCTCGGATGAGCGAGTGTAACCATCATAATAATAATAATAAATACAGACTAAGGCCTCGTGCCTTGGTCTGTATGTGCAGGCCACGACGCAAATCTAATCAATGAGTAACAACCACCATCACTGACCTATAGCGAGTGCTTGATCACATTATCGTAATGCATGATGCATGAGAAGAGATACTGGGGGGGGGTGGGAGAAGAGGCAAAGCTATTGCCGTGAACTCCTGTCAAATCTATTTATCCATTTTGCCGGAGACAAACAGCAGCCAAATTGATTTCGCAAAACAATTACAGGAGGGCGCGCGGGCACCTCTTGCTCCCCTGATTGAGCAGTTCACGTTACAAATTACAATCGGATACACTCGTGGCTACGTTTTCAAATCGCATTAAATTTGCATTCAATAATAATTAAGATTACGGGTTTTCAATAGCGTGCACGGACATATACACGTTCTGCCGATGACCAAATCACCTGGAACGCGCCTGACCTCAGAAGCTAGGCAGGAATTTCATGATTAATTATTGATAATTGATATTGCAAAGAATAAAAACGCGCACACTATTTGTTCAATGTCCAAGGTATTCGTTCGAAGAGAGAATGACTCAGAGACGCGCAGCGAGGCAGGAGGAGGCAGCCACGCCGTGTCAGCCAGCACCAGTAATTTGCCAGACACTGCGTCATCTATATTAGGACGTTATTGGCCAATGAACGAGTGTTTTTTTGTTTGTTCTGGGAGGAAACCAAAGAACCCGGAGGAAACCCATGCAGAAGATGGGGAGAACACACAAAATCCACGGAGAAAGGCGCCCGAGGCGGGTATCAAACCGCATCAGGCAGGACGTGCTTTATGTGATGCGCGGATGTGAGCCGGCGGTTGAGGTTCCGGGTGACGTAATCGGAGTTGGGATCGTGGCGGAGGA
>JAZEWU010000019.1:4158564-4185102 GCA_036362915.1 Geotria australis | reverse complement strand
GGGGGGGGGGGGTGCGGTGGAGCCGATGGCAGCGGAGGCGACAGATATGAGAAACGACGGACGCTGTCGGCGACGTTAAGTGTGGCTCTGGGCGACACAAATCAGGCGGTGGGATTAATGTGGTCACGACGTGTTTGTGAAACGGCATAAAACGGAGGGACGTTAATCGAGGTATTATCGTACGGTCAAACACCCCGCACGGCCCGAGGGACTCCATCCAGTGGCTTGCCAATAAAGAAAAAACGTGCGTGCACACAAACATAAATATTTTAACTGTGCCTCTACAAGCGTTGGCGGCCCCCAAGGGGTTAGTTATCACTTTACACTCAGCATTAATGCGGAATGTAATTGTTTGCTCCCTTGGGAAATCTCTGCGGGTTTTTTTCCCTTTCTCTGTAACAGTGAAATTGTCTCAGGAGAAGTGCTCAACAGATGACTATTTGTATGCACGGATGTCAGGGGTTCTGCCTCGGTGGTTTCGAGTTAAACAGCCAGTGTTTTGTTCGTGCGTGGTCGGGAGATTAGGTAGGAGTGTTTTGGATTTGTTTGCTCTGTATATATCTGTTGATTGTATCTGAGCATATGTAATTACGGGGCCCCACTTACATGCTAATGAAGAAGGATTTCCAAGAAAATTATGTCCAGCAATGACCAAGGCCAACACGATGGGCACGCGTGGAAATAGCAAGCAGTTAAGAGGCACGCTGGATAGTTTCTGTGTGGATAAATATTGATTTACCTTTGGCAAAGGTTGGAAACTATTTACAGTTGGCCATTTTAACAACATAAACTTAAATCCTGAATCCTGACACGGACTTGAAAAAACAACTTAAAGCATCTCACAGGTGCACAATGATTCACTGGTCATGGGATCGGAAGAGCACCTCTAAAAATAAATTCCACCGGCAAAAAGCTCGATGTGCAATCTCAGAGGCCAAGTGCAATCCGATGAAGACGCAACAACAAATTCTGGGACCTTTTTTGTTTTGTTCGAGCAAATGTCACCTACCAAGCTGATATCGTGAAATTCTACTGCAAACAGAATGCTTGTGGACCAGCAGAGTGCTCATTTTTCAAGTCTGTCTCTTGAGATCATAGAGGCACTCCAAGCTAGGCATCATAACAAATACCTGGCATTATCAACATGCAGCCTCACAGGCATCTCTAAGGTCAATGGTTCAAAGTCATTCCGATGTCTTCAAAAACCGGATTTTAAATAGCCCGAATTTGTTTTAATGCAAGAAATAAAAAACACGCAAAATACAATATTTCTAGGTCACCAAGGACATTACAATGTGCCAGAAATTTGATAACATTTCGCATTCACCTGTCGTTTCTATTACAAGGCTTTTAGTCGTCTGGGAGTAAGTACTGGATGTAAGATAACTTTGTGCATCCAAAAACCCTGTAGTGTCACATTCTACACAAACGGCATACATCTTTAGTTCATAATGCCTTTTAGGGTAGGCGTATAAATTATCTCAGCAGAAAATCTCACCAGGGGATGAAATAACGTTAGGACCTGAGAAATAATCAGCTGGAAAGATTGAGGTTTAAATTTAAACTCTGGGATACACCTGGCAATCTATTGATAAATTGGTTAAAAAAAAAGCCCAGAGGGAGAGTCATTAGACCACATCTTCCACTGAATAAAACGCTGCATCAAACATTCACTAGAAGCTCAAATTTATTTTGGCACATTTAGCCTCTTCCTAGAGACAATTTCAATGATGTGTCAATCAACCATGGAAACCTTAAAGCAACACAGTCTCGTTGAATGCGTTAAGAAACATGAACGCACAACTTGAAACATAACACAACAATTGTGGACAATGTGAACGTTTTTAAATAAAAAAAATCATGAATGCCACACAATCAAAATAATGATGACATTTGTACGCTTAACAAGTTCTTAAAACAGAAACACCTAACAGTGCAGCAGTGGCGGTATATTCTGAGCAATCCAGTACCCCTGAACAAATAGTGCATAATGACCCATTCACTGTATGTAGTCCACGCGCAACATCAAACACTCCTTAATTACAGAATTCTACGTGACCTCCATTACTAGTGTGTGACCTTTCACAGTGGGCAGCCATACCAGTCAACAATGCATGAATGAGCGCCACATTAAATTGGGCTACAGGAAAACCATACCAGGGCGAATATTTGCTAAAAAACCACAGAGGAGCATTATATTTGGCCGAGGCGAGTGCCATAGCGTCAACATCACTTCGTCGTAGAGACATTCTGTGCTGAAATAACACTTAAAGTGACTAGCTCTCATAACAGCAGACCAATGCAAAACATCACTTTTATATTGAGCACCTGATTTATTGTGCTGCAACCACAAGGGGCCTTCGCCCTGGGATTACCGCCGTGCCGTTTCCATTTTATCCTAACCATGGTTGAGGTTTTAACGATCGTGCGATGCTTTTGGTTTTCAGCTCATGTTTAAACATCGGCACACGGTGTGTGACAGAAGGCTGGCGATCAATTCTGGCTTGACAAACTTAAACATGCCCTACAATCGGTACCGTTTTTACTCAAGCTTAATTTTTATAATAATAATAACAAGGCCCTTCATCCAGAAAAGTCTTATCCAGGAGTCTCATGGCACGTTTTCAGCAGAGTCCTGCACTGGAATGTTTGGCAAATGTTTTCCACGTGTGAGGAGACTGGCATACTACGAGAAACCCCAAAACGTCGCGGCCGGTTAACACTCCCAGCTCCGCACAGATGAATTCAAGCAACTACTGTTGTACTGTCATCCCATGACCACCTTGGCAAGAGGCGGTCACCTTGTATGCAAGCTCTGTTACAGTGTAATGTAGCAATACCAAACGAGACATGACAAACGGCGTGTGATAATAGCACATTCTCTGTTTGCACAGCAGCATGACTTGCTTGACACTGATCCCTCGTTTGAGTAATTTCTGCACTGCCTGGATGCCGATGTTTGTGCGGGCAAAGCTCCGGCTGCCATGCGTAACATTTACAAATGGCCCGTCCTGCCAAATTGTCATGACGTGTGTACGAAGCGTGACCATTAATCCCAACCTCCACTGCTCTACCGCCGGGTGTCAAACGGTTAGAAAATTCTCTACCAGGCACTGTATTGCGGTCCGATATCGAGCCTTCAATCCAGCCTCAGCTATTTATCGTAGGCCGTTGCATATTCTTTGCGGAGGTGAAAGGATTTACAGACGCGTACTCTTTCAGTTTTATTTCTTTCATCCCGCTGGATTCTAATCTCAACTAACCGCCGCGTAAATGCCGTCCGTCTTGACATTCGGAAAATTGCGTGACCTTCCTATGTGTTTAAGTCACAAATGCCAGTGTGGCACAAATAGGTTGCGTAGAAATCCATTACAAGGAGGACGTGGGATAATTTCAATTGCTCATCAATCGCTGCTTTAATAAATAACTCCTTTTAAATCTGCTGGGGCAACAGGATCGTATTTTACTTCTTGAAATGGCCTCGTTTTGACTTTCGGCGCAAAGACGTTTTGTCGAGCTGACAAATGACGCATTCTAAAGACAACGGCATTGATCACAAGTCAGCAGGATTTGAAGGACCCAAAGGAACACATTTAATGTGTTATATGCTTGTCTTGTTGTTTGAAATGACTTGTGGCGTTTCAGACGTGGGCTATCGATGGCCGCTTTTTCATCTCAATTTTGTCCAATCAAGTCGAATTCAAAGTTGTGCCTAGTTTTATTGATAGCGCTGCATCGTGGGAGTCAAAAGACATAAAAGCAAAACTCCATTCTCATTTTCAACATTTTGTCGATCTGTTTTAGTCCTGGTCGGCACAATGGGGTTGCCGGTAGTACTGCTCCCTCACTGCAAGAAGTCCAAGGTTCGATTCCTGGCTTGGTTGCCTTTCTATGTGAAATTTGTATGTTCTCTCTGAGTCCACGACGGTTTTTGCCAGGTACTCTTGTTTCCTCCCACAGTCAAAAAACATGCTGCCTAGATTACTTGGCAGACTGAGTAAATTGCCCCAAGTGGCCTGCGATAGACTGGCGCCCCACACTGGGTATAGCCCTGCCTTGTGCCCTGTGTCTACCGGGATTGGCTCTGGTCCCCGGAGACCCTCTACAGGATTAAGTGGCGACTGATAAGGATGTTGATGCTAAGAGTCTGACAACCTATTGATTTTAGAGACCAATATTATTAAGCACCGTTTGCTTAAGCGCACGACCTCTGGACTGGTTCTGACCGTTTTGGATCTCATCAGCAGAGCCCAGATGCTCATCGCAGAGAACTCATGAAGAAGGACCCCTGCCCAAAACATCAACAATTGTACGATACATCCTCTTTAAGGTGGTCTTAATGACGAAGGTGTTGAGGTTTTTGTTATTTCAGACACATAAGAGGTTATTGACACAGAAACGGTGAGCAGTCGCTACGCACAAGCTGCATTGATGTACCTTTTTTCACGGCCCGATTCATGATGGCTGCTTTCCAAAGCTGACCTTTTGGGATAGCCGTGCCAAGCACTTTCCCTCTCACCCTGTTATGTGCAAGCGCGAGGGAGAGAGCTCGACACGGCTATGCCGAAAGAACAGCTTTGATAAGCAACCGTTACGCGCCATCTCATCGCCCCGGGTCTCGGTGTACGAGGATTCTCACCCTGCCCGCGCCGTTTCCGTTCCTTGGCCTCGCGATAGTCGGGCCTCTTGTTCTGGCTTGGGCTGTAGATGCTGGAGGGATCTGTAAAAATTACAAACACACGACAGTTGGTTTAATGTCACCGGGATTGGTTAATCACACTGATTGCACTCTCAGCGAAGGGCTCCATTATATGTACGATTACATTTGAAGGCGTCGTGGCACAGGGCCTCATTTAGCAAGGTGACGGTTAAACCTCCAGTTACGAGGGACGCTAAATGTACGGTCGGGCAGTTCACCAATTTTAGTTTGGGCAAGCCACACAGCCAATGAAAGGATTGCATGGTAAAAACGGCGTTGAACCGACACTGCTGTTAAGATGCATTCCCAAAACGCCAAGCGACTGAGCGGATATGTAAACAAACACGTTTATCTTTGAAGTCCAGACAAATCTGGGAAGTGGGCGGTATTTATTTAATTATTTAGTTGTGCGGAAGGTCGATAACATTTACACCCCTTTGTAGCGGGCCAACAGCGTTTGCCCTTTTGAGAGACAGGCGCCTGCCAATTAAGGGAACATGGAACTTCCAACCCTGGTACGGGATTGCGCGTTTGAACAGAGACAAGCCAATGTTAAGGAACATCAAAGACATGTTGATGAAAATTCTGTTTTAAAATTGGAGTTTTGAGCGTGTTTGAGTTGTTACACAGTAGGTTTCCCATTTATTTAATAATGCAGAAACCGAGTACAGAGTGCTTTAGAAATACCTCGCAACTTACAAACGAGCTATCGATGTTACACGACGAACGCGTGAAATAAACCGACGTAGGTTTTCACGGCTCAACGCATGAGAATTGCTCGTAAGAGCCACTTTTCACGATAGTCATAGCGAGTGTTTCGCCTCTATTCTTCGCGATTCGTTCTCCCACGCTGGAGGCATCTTCAGGCAACACTTTCTGAAGTTCCACGTTGGAGGCATCTTCTCTGAGCGCGGGCGCTCAAGCCAATTAGTCTCCCGACAAGAAAGAACACTTCAATGTAAGAAGCAATTGCCCGATCTTGTGCCACATCTCCAATGGGTCTGCGATGAGGTGGATAAATATGCCAATGTTGGTTCCATATCTGCCCAGACAGATGTGCATCCAGTTATTGAT
Organism: Geotria australis; assembly: GCA_036362915.1. Classification (NCBI taxonomy): domain Eukaryota; kingdom Metazoa; phylum Chordata; class Hyperoartia; order Petromyzontiformes; family Geotriidae; genus Geotria; species Geotria australis. The sequence goes on along the minus strand of JAZEWU010000019.1, from coordinate 4,179,329 downwards.
TGGGCAGTAAGCCACGTCCTTAATTATGCACCACACCACTCAGGAGTGAGCCGCATCCCTCTTGACATCAATGGGACTGAGCAGGGCCTGCATTGAAGTTAGCCAAGCAGACAGGCGTGTGTTGTGCTGCAAATTACTGCTACCAACAAGCCCACCGAGATTAAAAGTGTTTTCAAATCACAGAAGGTTAACATCTATGGACAAAAAAAACCCCCAAAACCTTTCATGTCTCATGAATGAATTTGAACTGCTTTGGGAGGCCAAGTAAATTAATGAGGTCCTTTTTAGCACGGTCAGATCAAACAATAAGAATGTTTGTTTGAACCGTTAATAAACTCTCAATAGCCATCGCTGTGGGTATCCTTTTAACAGTTGCGTGTGTTTATACAGCTTGGGTACACGATTGCATAAATGTTAGGTGAGTAACAAATCGGTAGTTGATTATATTTATCCCGTAATACTGATTTTTGCATCCCTTATGATTTCTGCAAATCATGTGCACATTACATTAATTTACCCCAATGTGAAAACAGTGGGTCTGTAATGACGGATTTATCTCTGTAAATCGATTACATTTTTGCAAATCAATAATTGGAATTAGGGCGGCACGGTGGCACGGTGCGTAGCCTCATAACAAGAAAGTCCCAGGTTTGAATCCCGGCTCGGGTGCCTTTCTGTGTGGAGTTTGCATGTTCTCCCCGTTTCTGCGTAGGTTTCAACAGGGCACTCCGGTTTCCTCCTACTGTCCAAAGACATGCTGCTGCATAGGTTAATTGGCCTGCAGACAAAATTGGCCCCAGTGTCCTGTGATGATCTGGGTATAGCCCTGCCGAGCCCCCTGTGTCTGCCGGGATAGGCTCTGGCTCACCGCAACCCTGTACAGGATTAAGCAGTTTCTGGCAACGAATGAATGAGCGTTCTATTCCTGCTTATGGGCAATATGTTCAGAAGCTATTTGTGAATGTCAAAGGAGCACAGACTATATGGTACATATTTTGGGTTGCATGGCCGCAATGACACTGTGGCGTGTCGTAGATTATCCAGCTATGAAGACGATGGCCGCATCGGCCTCTGGTTGTTGTCTTGATAAAGTCTTCATAAGTTGACGGTTACACCGGCGTTTTCGAGTAATGCCAAGGTCGGTGTGTGCGACCTTTGTGCCCTGTGTAGCCAGGACTAGGTCATCTGCATATACGAACTTTCAAGACGGCACACGAGGCAGGTCGCGCGTATATATTCACGTTAAATAGCACCCGGTACCAAGCCTTCGCAAAGGTCACCGTCTGTAAACCTCTTGAGGAGGCAGCGTAAACCAGCGAGGCGCATCCTGAGAGCGAGTGTTCCGAGCGTCGCGTCGATTACGTGCACAATAGGCCGACATCTGATGAATTCGACCGAATTCAGCGGCGGGTCAATTCTCCAAACGGTCACGGGCCGCAAAAAGATCGTCCATTGTGTTGCCGGTTTTCTGTTGCCACTGGAAACCAGCTTCTATGGAGGTGGTAAAGGCAACGATCGGTTTCACAGCAGCTATGCGGTGCCGAGGGCCACTTCAGCGACGGCGTACGGTCTCGGTATATCCCTTGCTTGCGGTAGTTGGCTCAAAGTGATTGCGAGGTTCTTGACCGGCAACTTGCTTGGGGAGCTCGTGAGCTGGGACAACAAAGATCGGGAGACCCGCACCCTTCGTCAGCCACCTGACGAAGGGTTGGGGGCGAAACGTCGCGAGGGAGAGATGGAGATCGCTCGACGCAACTATCCCGAAAGAACGGCTCTGGAGAGCAACCGTCAACATTCTAGCTGTTTGTGTTCAACGATGTTAGAAGTGCACGTTGTATGGCGTGCGGAGCCGAAGGTGGAGGAAAACTGGGTGAAGAGATCTGCGCTGTGACGGAGGAGAGGGGCGACGAGGCCCAGCGGGGGAGACGCGGCAAGACGTGGGGGGGACGTGGTGTTGACGTGAAAAGAATGAGTCTCACCCCGGAGAATGTTCATGATCGAGATAGGTGCAGCAAGGGGAATTAGGGAGCAACCGACCAACCGCGGTAAACATGGATAGCGGCCGTTAAACCGGTTGAGCGCATGTAGAAAAAAAAAACTCCTTAATTATTTGGCCGATAACATCATAATATATAGGAAGCGGTGTGTGGCAATATGGCGCCGGCAACACTGCTTGGCTGCCTCCTCCGCCTCTCTGCGCTTTCCTCGCGCCTCCGAGTCGTTCTCTCGTCGAATGAATACCATGGACATTGAATGAACATGTGGGCATTATAAATGTAAAATTATTATTACAATAATAACTGTGCTTCGCAAGATAAGCCAAATACCTGTACATGTTACCGCAGTAGAGATTTTCGCGCACAGATTTATTTCATCCAAATAGGAACGCAAATCAATAGCGAGCAAATTAGTTCGGCTGTCCGCCCGTTTTTCTTTAACCTTTCAGATCTGAGCGCTCCGTTGGACGTGAACACGTTGTTGCCATTACGAATACCCATATACACACTGCTATAGAACAATTACTTGACGATCGAGACGGGCAATTATCGGTTCGCTGCTATTAGAGGTAATGGGGCCCATTCATTTCGATTGGTGGCCATGCCGGTGCGAGAGTGACGGACGGAGAGCCAGTTCAATCCCCGCGTTCACGCTTGCACTCAAATTCTGTTTAGCAACACTCGTTAAGCGTAACGTCCCGATTGCCGTAAAAAACCTGGACATGCTCTGCGGCCGACGGCTGTCGTTTCCGTAACGTCTAGTAACTTCACTACGCGGACGCCGGCGAGATCAAAGGCCCCGCTGCGCGCCGTTTCTCTAGGAAAGTCCTTGCGAATCGATGCGCAACAGCCACACGTCCCCAATGCCGGTTTCAGTCCCCCTCTGCAAATCTACTCCGAAGAACGTTATTAGCGTCTTCACCGCGCTTCCCTGTCATTTATCACCAACCGCCATCCCTCGCCGGTTCCCTGTCATACATTTGGTCAGGCAGTAGCGACGGCACTGCAATACGAAACTAGGCGAACTGAGTTTATTCCCAGCTAAAGCTGTCATCTGCGGCAAGTGGCATCTGAACTGTTCCTGGGTCCTCCATTCATCAGCCTGCACCGACCAGTGTGGTGAAGCAAGGCCAAACAACACCCATGACTGTCACCATATTGGGAGGCTTTCATCCAGCAGTGGATTCAGAAAGAGTTGAAAAGTATTATTCCTATAAGTGATATGTGCAGTTGAGAATTGCTCTCCGTAGATGCTCTTTCTGGATAGACATGTCGAGCGTTCCTTCTCTCTCCTTCACGACATTTCGCCTCCCACGTTGGAGGCATCGTCTAACGTGGGTGGCAAAACGTGGAGGCAAAACGTCGTGAAGGAGAGAGCAGGAACACTCGACACGGCTTCCCCCAAAGAACAGCTGTGGAGAGATATTAATTACACATCGAGCTGTGAAAACGTACATCGATATATGCAGTCTTGAAGGTGACACCAAAAGTTTTACGATTGATTCAAACACATTATGGGCCTTACAGCTACTGAAAAATACATGGCGCATCAATTCCATCAGGTTCTGCAGTGTGTGGATACTTACACGCTGGATCCATTTTCAGTATGATGCTCTTTGCCTGTGAAAAAAAAACGCAGGCTTTAGTGGCAATCCAACCGGTGGAAGTGCATCCGTAACATTTTAATCACCATTAGTCTCACCCGCACAACAACACAAAACGCAACGTGGGATGACTTTTAACATCGAGTCGTAAGTAGGTGGTTATTAAGGTGTTTATTTGGCATGCTTGACTTTAAAACTTCTCACCACCTGTATCAAAACATCCGAAAAGATTAACGTCTCAGCCTACGGGTTTGTGATAACACCAGTCGAATTTTAATTAATTGCATTATCTTAAATATCTCAGATGGAATGATAAGCAACGTTTAGTAAAACGTGCGACTTCGTATCCGCCGAGGGGGTTCTCTCTCATCGTTGTCGATGTAATCGTGCAATTATGCGTGAATGGACCCTGTGCCTAAACCCAAAATGCACCTGGGGCTTAAATTATTCATCTAGAAAATAGGATGCGTGGTACTTATTCCACCTTATTTATAGTACAAGTATGTTCATATTTAATGTATTCTATGCACCGGCTCTTATTTGCATTACATCAGAGAATAATGATGATCATGTGGCAGCGATATGGACTGCTATAAGCATTGAGGCCATGATTATAACACTTCAAATGCAAATTGGGCTGGGCCAGGTCTATAGTCTAGCGCTTTCAAGACAAGGCATGGTGGATGTGTAAGGCTCCCAAACCCGCTCGGCTCTGAGATGACTGACCAAGGTAGCAAGACAGCAAGTGAGTTGTAAAGATGCGTTTGACCTTTCAGTGATTACCCCTCATAAGCATGGGTATTCTCTGGGCAATTTGATTCATATTTTCAAACATGTAAAATTTCCTTTTTTGTTTTGTAATGGGTTTTTTTGTCTCAATTGTATTCCTGTTCTACGAATTGTGCCATTACGCCTTCGGCACAGTGTGTGTTCAGAACATGCCCAGGGCGGTGCATCCCTCGAGTGTTAGAGAATGGCCTGCAGAAGGTGATATCACAGACGTACTTATGAAATTCCTTCAAAGTGATTTCACACCCACACACCACGGAGCACACTTTTTCAAACGCCCAGAATGAAAACAAATGAGTTAAACTGAGATTTTTTTTTACAAATCTGTTTGTTGGAAACTTGTCAAGCTCACAAAAAAACTGCTTAATTGATACATTTTTCATGCTGTGGTTGGTGACTGGAACGAGACCGCAAACTCACTCGTGTGAGTGGCTGTAATGTAGATTCAAAAACTCCGTTGTTAGAACACTGCATCCGTATGCTCATAGGGAAAAATAAGGTTTCATTCAGTGGCGGGAGCAAGTTGACAAACAGCCCACCGCACTCACCTTGTCTGGCACGGTGGACGGATGGTTCTCGAGAATGAGCCTCTTGATGTGGTGAATCCACTGACTCTTCTCCTCCTGAGTCTTCGCCTGTCGAGTAAACAGGGCCCACCGTGATAAGATACTAGAGGGCACCATCTACCGGCAGGTCTCTACAGACCGTGGCACAAACCTCTCTCACTGGAGAGAACATCGCCACACGCGAGCGGCAGTCGCATTGCAGTGTGTCAACTCAGATCACAAACACGAATCTCCTTCAAGAGAATCGTATTATTCAGTTGATATTTTCCCAGGTATATACACAAGCCATGCTTATTATTAATATTGTAAAAAAACTCACCTGAAACGTGTACCGTGGCTTTTCCTTTTTGTAATGCCACACGCAGAACTCGAGCTCCCTGGGTTGTTCCAAAATCATGAGGTTTCGGCACTGAAATTATAGTAATTGCGAATGTCAGTGCGTTTAACATTAACACTCTGTATTAATGGCACAAAGAAGTACACAATGATTTTAATTTTATGCAAATACTGTGGCAGAGTTATTAAAAACACAGATTCACAACACGAAAGTCTACAATGTGTACGTTTTCTACTTGTATTAACCTAACGAACGGTGCAGTGTTTCTTTGCAAAACAATTAATGAACAGAACTGTATTTTGACACAGGGTCGACATAAAACTAAACTGAATTTAGAAACATACACGCACAAGATTGCAATATTAGTTCCCAACTCTGATAATGTTGATACGGTATTAATAATAGACATTCTAATGCATGCATATATACACATTCATGCATATATAATGTACATCACGGTGATGAAACTGGGAGAAAGCACATCACAGTTTTTCGTATTTTTACTTATTTTATCAGTCTGTCAGTCGACTGAAAAAAAGGCATCCCTGTGCCGCATCAACGTTTTTTTTTCTCACTATACTTCTCATCGTCAGTTGGCGCGGGTCGGCTTCGGGTTTAGCCATCACGAGTCCGATTTAGAAATCACTCGCCGCTGACGTTAGCCGTAGCTGGGAATCGAACCGTGATGGCGCAAGCTCACGGCGCATCGTGCTAAACGTCGAGCCGTCACGACCCCAACCGGGTTCCACGATCACGACACGATCTCGACACGCAAAACACACACAGTCGCAGCCGAACGCGAGGGCACAGGGCGGGGCACGCCGATGACCGATGAACCTCGCCCGGCGGCCTGACCTTGATCTCGGTCTTGAGCAGAAAGCGCCCGTCGTCGCGCTTCTTGGTGATGACCAGAGCCGTGTCGAAGAGGAAGAGCGCTCGCTCCTTGCGTGTCCGGTGCAGGCGGAACGAGCCCTCCAGCGCCAGGTCCCCGAGCATGCTCAGGTCCTGCTTGTTGATGATCAATCCGCTCAGCTCCTGCCCACCGAACACCACGGAGATCAAGGCCTCCACCCTGCGCGCGTAGCCTTCGACGGTCCGTTCGTGCAATGGGGCGGCAGCATGGCCACAACGATGCCTGGCCACATTTGTCTTATCCTCCAGTGCTGTTCTTTACATAACGTCCACTTATATATCCGGTTAAGGCCGAGTTGAATGAAGAGAGGTCCAAGAGCGGTTTAAGTATAACATCGCCACTGGTTACTAGCCATGGTCGGAAATCGATCTGGGGTTGCCACCTGTCCTGTTTGTCCTATGAACGGCCTCTGTTGTGAGGCAGCTTTTACTGGGAAAGTTTTCACGGCTCAAGCCATTAAACGTTTGGGTTTTTGTCAGTTACACACAAGTTCGCCGTTTCCCACCCACGATGCGTCCTGGTTTTGAGCGCCCCTCCGAGGCAGCGACCGTAAATCGAACACAGGTCGCCGTGGGCCCGCGCGCGCTAACCACCGCACCACCTCTCTCGACACCAAACGAGGCTCGTGCCGGCAAACGCAGCTCCCTGCGCCCCACCATGGCTCATACAAGTCTTCGCGGCTCCTAAAGCTGCAGTAACGGTGGTGTTAGACCCCTTAGCTGTAGGACACCCACTACTTAGCTGGGGACGTATTCTGTGGCAGCTGTCTGGGCCGGGCTATGGAGGTTTCCATCGCTGGACTTAACCCCACGAGCTGAGTAGCGAGAAAATGTGAGTATTTTCTCGCTACTCTATCCAGGTTGACCCGGGTTGGCCGGTTGGCCCCCCAACAGTGTGGGTATTGGAGCAGAATTTACAGCCGAGTGCCCTTGCTGATGCCAACCTCCCGTATCGATCGTGGGCGCTCTCGCAGTAACACGGGGCGCACGCGGCGCGCGCACCTGGATCCTGATGGCGTGCTCGTGCTTCCGTTTCATCTCGTTGATGTGCCAGGCGACTCCGTGCATCGCCGACAGGGCCTCCTCCACCACCTCGTAGCCGTCCGTGGTCTTGTCCAGGCGCTTCGCGATTTCCTGCGACGGGAGACGGCACGCGGTCGCTTTCGCCGCGAGGATTCGCGATCGCGTGGCCGGGTTTGCGAGCTCGGGCCGGTTGCGGTGCGGTTTGCAGCACGCGCACCACCGGCGCTGAAGTTTACACGTCGCGCTGGGTATTTGTTTTAAGGCCGGGTCGAACGAGGGGAGGCTGACGACCGGTTCACATCGAACTAGCCACTGATGGCAACCGTGCCCGGGAATCGAACCCAAGTTGTCGGGGTACAAAGCACAGCGGCGGCCAACGACGAGGCAAATACTCCAACCCTCTCCGCGGCAATAAACCCAAACAAGTCCAACCTGGGTTTTGAAGCGCACAACTAACTCGCAGGGTGGGCAATATTCTTTGTTTATTTAACGATTGATGGCTGTTTGTAGAATCAGCTGAATGTATTGGCCATGCCTAATGTGAGCACCGTGGAGAATACACAACGATTCATTCGGCTCATCACGGTGCAGTGCATTGATTTGAAAGAAACGCTTTCGGCCAAAACCCCATGCTGGCAGCGCGCTCCTAAACACCTTCGCTCATTTGCGGCAAATGCGCCTCGAGTAGTTCCGGTGATGATCGCTCGATTCTATCGCCGGCCTCTTGATGTCGGTAACACAGTCGCGTGGGGGGAAAACACATTTTTTCTCGAGTGCCGCAAGCTGAAACTGCCGAAGACCATAAAATATGATTCATGACTTTAATGCTTTCCACCCGGTGACCTGTGAGAGGAGGGGAAAAAAACCAGGGCAACCAGCAGGCTGGATGCTGTAAATACACACCTGAGACATGTATGAAAAATATTACATAGTGCGTTATTATCATTATTGACTGGGGCGTCACTGACGCGCAAGTGAGCAGGCCGCATTAAAAGGTTACACGGTAATGTAATGATAGAGACATGAATCCCTCATGGCCTTGATCCAAAGCACCTATTTGACCTCATTTCCCCCCTCTACTTCCTTCCTCTCCAACGTCAACTACTCTATCAACCTCTCATCGTTCTCCACATGAGGAGTGGTTGCGCCATTTCCTCCGCTACTCCCCGTATCCTGAAATGGGCTTCGTTTACTTCGGTCGACCGTCCAGCTCTCTTCTCCTACGTCAATGCAAATTGTGTTGGAGGCGGTCGAGTGACTCAGAGGCCAGAGTACTGAGCTGGCACCGCTGAGAACCTCGGTTTGAATCCAGGCAGCTGCCTGTGTTTAAACCAGGTCCTCTTGTCCAGGGGTTCTTAAACCTTTGCACCTAAAGGGCAACACTTGGTCCACTTTGGTGGCTCTAATGTAGTGAATCCGGATAACATTTGCTCACAACTGACGTGAGGCATGGCCAGGTATCGAACTCAAGTTGACCGGGTACAGAGCACAGTGCTCTAACCCACCACACCACCGCTTCCCAACGGTGAATCAATTGTTTAACCAGGAAAACCTCTCAGAGTGCCAAGATTTCCAGGGGGGTCCTTAAGTGACATTCTTGCACATAATCCCTCCTTGATAGGTGTCACAGCCTTATGGCCAAGCAGCACAATCTCAGCTGTATATGCACGTAAATAACCACATTAATAACTCTGATGTACATTCTTCCTGCTGGGTTATAATAATCGAAATAACCATGCTGTGTAAAATAATTTCTCTATAAAATCCTCCTACGATTCTACTGTACATTTTCCTTCCAGAGCAGTCGATTTTCCATCCACAAAATGTGTTTTTTTGGCATTGTAAGGCAACATTTATGACGAAGGGGGTACATTTTGAGTTGAGCCTGAGAAGCATTGCCAACAAATCCGTTTTCTTTTTGTACAGTGTTTAGGGTTGGCAAGCCGCAGTGTTATGATTTGCACAGAAAGGCCATTCAGAGAGAAATAACTCCTTATCAGAATTATTCCTAAATTTAATGCAATATTCACAATAACCTCTGAGCAAACAGCCGCTAACTGGATGATCCGTGAACTGGACAATACGTAACCATCAACAAACACCCAACATACATTTTTAAATCAACAGGATGTTATCTTTAAAGCAGGAGACCTTTGAAAAGACGCTGATGAGTCTCAAATTGCGTCTGAAAAAAAACCTGTCAATTTGAATTAAACATGCCAGAATTGAATTCATAAAATGATAAGCACAAATACGCTTGCGATGCTGCCAGTGTGTAACGGTGAGCACACAGGGTTTGCAATCCAGCGGTCACAGTTCAATCTGCTGGGGCGGCAGTAAAAACAATGGTGTTGGTCGTTTGAAACTCCCTGCCTCTGACTTCTTGCCAGCGGTGTAATCGTGCAGCCATAGTTAGACACAGGTGGTGGGGTAAAGTGTGGGTATTCACATCTCTTCCGCAACATCTGGACGACTAGGCCACGTACCATCTCGAGCTCCCTCCTATCCCTAACCCCTCTAGTTGAACACTCTACTGCCCGCAGTGGCCAGACATTTACCTGCAACTTAAATACGCTCACACCTTTGAAATAACCAGACGGAAGGCACCCACAGTAGGCCACATCCATGATACTGCATAACGTTCCAGTTGCCGATGCACCGAGAGGCTTGACAAACACCACTCCAAATGTTATTGTCTCGCGTGCGTCGAACACACAGGCATCTTGAAAGCAGACACCGTCGTTTGAAGGGCCCTGGACTCACTGACCTGCAGCAGCAAGTGGTACTTGAGTATTCTCTGCACGGGCTTGAGCAGGAAAGAGCCAAGAGGGAGGTTGTGCTTCAGGGCCGCCTGGATGTCGCGGAATAATTTGTAGATGGCATCCTTGCGCCGCATGGACCCAGTCAGGAGCTCCATGGAGCTGCGCGCACACATCCCGAGAGCAGAGAGGCATACCGATGAGGAAGGTGAGCGATGTTGGCGAGGCGCTGGAAAAATGGCTCAAGGCGGGCGACAGGGTGGCACAGCTGGAACATCTGCGCCTCACGGAAAGAAGGTCCTGCCCGAGACGGTTTGATTCCCGCCCAGGGCGCCTTTCTGTGCGCGGTTTGTGTGTTCTCCCCCTGTTCTGCGCGGGTTTCCTCCGGGTTCGCCAGCTTCCTCTGACAGCTAAAAAAAAAACTCATTAATTGGCCGATAACATCATAATATATAGAAACACAGTGTCTGTCGGGTTGACACCGGCTGACTGTGTGGCTGCTCACCCCTCACCTCTCTTTCCTGCTGCATCTTGGGACCTCTAGGTGAAAGGCACTCTACAAACGTATTTTTTTGTTATTACTTATTCAGCAGATTCACGACATTTACTGCACGCTCTTACGGACCGATTGGATAAATACCTCCCGTTAACAGCTCTGAGCTGGGCCAGGAATTAAACTCAGGTGACCAAATGTATAGCACAGTATGCTGACCGATGAATGCACCACCACTGCCCCCAAATCACGCAAGGTAAAGACGGCATTGAGTATTTGAAGGCCACGGTGTGGAAAATAAATGCGTTTTTATATTCCTGCCATGTGTGCACAAAGCGTGCCAATCATGTGTTTAATGGACTGCAGAACACATCAGTGTCAGACGTGAAGAACTGCAATACTGAAAAACAATGGCTTAAATCCTATTAGGATATATTTTCTTCACTGACATATGTAATGTAGGTACTTAACTCTCACTAGCTGTTGCAGCAGAGCATTCTGTGAAATAATGCTAAAAATAACATGAGTTCCATAAATATATGAATATGTTTTGTCTATCAACCTAAGTTTACAGTAACTTGTGGGATTTGTTGAAGCATACAAACCTTGGACCGGTTTTGCCATTCTTGGCTTCAATAGAGTCAGGTACCACTCCCCGTGGATCGTAACCTTATCGTGGTGGAGGAGTTTGCGTGTTCCAATGAGCCGCAGAACAACGTCACCTGGATTCTAGCACTCCTACTAGCGTCACCCTTGGTGAATAGGGCTAAAGGAGGTTTGGCATCAGGAAGGCCATCCGGCCGTAATCTTTCCTCCAATAACCCCACCGCTGGATGGCAACCGGCCAAATCTGAACACTTGCCGTTTAAACCAGCAACAATACATCAGTGCACTAAATAGTGCTGAGTTTAACATATGTTATCGACGAGCACCCCATCTCGTATGGACGCTTTTTCAAATATCCACAGTGTGGCAGCATTGCACAGCCTACTAAAGCGGCACCAGCACATGTGTTTTGCAACGGTGATTAAGGTGTGCATCTGTTTTTTTTTCCCATTAATACCTGGGGAAGTTTGTGCAGTATTGTGTATATATCTCAAATCCTTGGCTCTGCAAAACAAAAACATCGCCACAACGTCAAACGTCATCGTAGCACGCAATACGAAATCGAAGCATGTTTTTTTCTTTCAATAAATCTATCAACACAATGTCTTGTTTCAGCAGAAAATGACCGTCACCAAAGATAAGTGGAATTTCCACTAGTGGTTCACGGACATAATTGGACGGTTTTATTTTATCATTTAAGATCTCACTGCCATTTTTATTCGCTTCAGATTAATAACAATTCATGACATTTATATAGCGCTGCAGAAAACTACAGAGAGGTGGGGAAGCAGCCCCGCAGTTAGTCGGTGCCAACCCGCCAGACACTGGGTCCCTATATTTTATGATGATGATGATACCGGCCAATTAATTAGTTTTTTGTTCGTTGTGGGTGGGGGGAGATCTAAAAACCCAGAGGTAAACCCACTTAGAACAGGGGAGGAAATCACACCAACTCCTCACAGAAAAGGCATCCAAGGCAGGAAACGAACCGCCTCGAACATGACCTTATTTTTGCGAGGCGCGGATGCAACCACTGTACCACCATGCCGCCCATCATAATTCATGGGAATCCACATGATGGCGAGGCGCCATGTGGATTCCCAAGACACAAACGGACTCGCCCGCCAGCTTTACAGAGCACCGTCTGAACCTGCCTTTTCGACGAAGCATTCCGCTATGGCGACTGGGTCGTTGCTGCAATCCTCCAACTCCCTGAGAAGCTCACTGTAAGCAACACGCACGCACGCACACACGCACATAGTCAACATACTTGCAAAGGTTGGCGCATGCTAAGTTTACGCTTAGTTTACGCTGAGCTGGCCCTCTGTGGTTGGCGGCAGTCATTGCACAGTCGCACAATGATGATGTTCACGAAAGGTTTGTGGCAGACGGCCATTCGCGGATAGAAAACTTGATAGCGGATTCCAAAATAAAGCTCGTTAAAAAGAGGCAAGCGTCCTGATGGAGATTTTCGCGGCTCGATTCACGACGGTTGCTCTTCAAAGCTGTTCTTTCGGGATAGCCGCACCAAGCGATCTCCCTCTCTCCAACGTGAGGATGCTCCCAACGTGGGAGGCAAAACATCGCAAGGGAGAAAGGGAGAGCGCTTGACACGGCTTTCCCGAAAGAACACCAAGTACCGCCTTTACAGGTGCAACTTGCTAACAGCACTCGACCCTACAATCTGTTAGGGCTATATGGGGGATTGTTGTGTTTGTGCCAGCAAAGTTTCTATCACAATAAGTGTGATAAGGGTCAAGGTAGAAGCGTTCACGTCGAGATCCCTATCAGGTAATACTTGGTATTGCCTGCGAATTCTACCAAACACTTCGAGGTCGAGCTGAAAGACAGCGATGTCCAGAAGCTGACCATTGTGCTTCGAAGAATCGCAAAGAAGAAGTGTACTCTAATAAAAGGCTGTCACATGGCTCTGAGCATCGATCACAGGTTGATATATACTGACTGTCTAGACATGTCTCGAACATTATTATCTTCATTAAATATTAATTACAAAAAATGCTAACTGTGACAGGTGAGTAATGATGCCGCGCCTGCACGTACCTGTTAAACTTGTATATCTCCTTGATGTTTCCAAATAGGGTGCCGACTTGATCACCCGTGAGCTTCTTGCTGCAGACTGCCAGGTAGTCCTATTCAATAAAAATGAAAAGCAGAGTCAATTATTATTATTAATTACACGTTAGTATTGAATCATCTTCCACAATAATAATTATCATAATAAGTGATCGACCGGATAGAATTTATTTACGCCTACTTAAAGAAATAGATTTTGCTTTAGAGAAAACAAAACAAATGGCTTTGCAAAAAAAAAATGTTTTTCCATTAATATCGATGACATTCTTAAACGTGAACTTCGCGACATAATTACGGCAGACAACCTCTTGGTTGAGTAATGCTAAACAATCGCAGCAGATCATTGTGGCTTGGAGTTGAAGCGAGCGGCGAGTGTGACCGGTAACTGCGTCCAGGAGCACATATCAACACGCGTGTATGGTACACAATCATATAGGGCGGCACGGTGGTGCAGTGGGGAAGCGCTGCCGCCTGACAGCAACAAGTCCCTGCGTTCAATTCCTGGCTTGGGTGCCTTTCTGTGTGGCGTTTGCATGTTTTCCCCGTGTGGGCTTTCGCCAGGTACTCCGGTTTCCTCCCGCAGTCAAAATACATGCTGCATAGGTTAATTGTCTTGGCCATATTACCCCCGGTGCCCTGGGATGTTGTGACTTGCTTAACCCTCCCCACTGGACAACTATTAAAAAGAGCTACAACCTTCCAGCTGGCGTAAAAAAAAACATGTTTCGCATGTTTGTTGTGTCGCAGGAATCCCGTAAAGAGCTTGCAAGCTCACTGGGTATTTTTCCGCTGTAATAATAAACATCTAATGATGCACTCTGATGTCCCATCCACAAACAATATCTAGGCTTAAATCTTGCGCACCTTCTGAGGCAGAGTCCATTCTGCATGAATTGGTCAAAGGCATTATTCTGTATACGCAGGACAGAGTGAAATACACAAATACAGGTCCTAATCTCAAACGCTGTGTATTCTGAAGGAACAACTGTACCTGCTGTTAAGGAGAGGGGCCCAGCTATTTTTGGCTTTAAGAAAAACATTCTTAAAACATTTATGATCATAGCAAGACCTGAAATAAAACCGGACCAACGAGACAGATGAAATAAAGAATGTCCGGGTCAAGTCACCCTGTTACGACACACCCTGCTGTGGAGCGGTTGACAGTTGAAATCATACCTTCGTGTGTCTGAACATGCGGTTCTTTCCTTATCACAAAGGACGAGAATGTTCCCATCGCGTAAATCACGCACATCGCAAGCACACATTAGGGACTTGTTAGTATGCCGTGCAGGGATAAAACGCATCACATTTTACGGTAAATGAGCAGCATGCTTGAAATCGAAGAATGAATGTAATGAAGATGATTTGTGACGAGTTAATTATTTTAATGGAGATCGCTCGACACGGTTATCCCGAAAGAACAGCTCTTGAGAGCAACCGTCAGAAATTTCGGCGTCAAAAATGCGTAGGATGGAGCTGTAGTTACGGAAGTTACCAGGCTGTGCTATGAACCCGGCAAGCCGAGTTTGATTCCCAGTCACGGCTAACATCAGTGCCAAGAGCTGGCAGAACCCGTCCTGCTCTATCCACAGCCCCCTTCGCTAATCCGCACTGGCCACCATGGTGAAGTATGTAAACATAAACAACCAATTTAGTGACGTGGTTGGAGCCAGGCCTTCATCCACTGGTGGACTTGTGAATGGCTGAAATAAAAACACATGCAGCATTTAAAGCCGTGAAATTCACCTCCCCGGAGAAAATGCGTGTACTTTAGCCCCGTGAAATTCTTCAGCAGACTGAAGCATACTTTCACATAGCTGTGCGAAACCACCTCCTTAGGCAAGGCTAATGCAAGAAGTTGCTAAAGGCATGCTGGCCACATAGTGCTGTATTGTACTGATATAGGTTTTCACGGCGTGATTCACGATCGTTGCTTTTCAAAGCTGTTCTTTCAGGATAGCCGTGTTGCGCGCGCTCCCTCTCTCCTTCGCGACGTTTCGCCTCCCACGTTCGTACCTAACAAAGGGTGGGACTTTTATTAACAGTAACCAGCCAGACAACTTAATGAAAGTCCCACCCTTTGTCAGGCGCCACGTGAACACAGGATATATAGAGGCACAACGCATTCAACCTCTCACTCAAAGCCTCAAGATGCCTCCAACGTGGGAGACGAAACGTCGCGACGGAGAGAGGGAGAGCGCTCGACACGGATATCCCGCAAGAACAGCTTTGAAGAGCAACCATCATAGTGCTGCGTTGACTGGAGACACCAGTGCATGAAATAACGTTCCGTTGTTTTAGCTCGCTTCCATCTCAGGGGAAGATCACGGATGAAGCGATCATCACCCCAGGCCCGATTTAGAATTGACTTCGTCGTGATTCTATCATCAACACTGGCGAACACGCTAGCTTGCCAAATACAAGCACGCAAAAATAATTTCCTGATGTAGGTTTTCACGGCTCGATGTATGGGAATTGCTATCGAGAGCTGCTCTTTAGGGATATACATGTCGAGATAGGAGGAACTCTTGACACGGCTATCTATAAAAACCCCAAAAAGAATTGTTGCTGATTTTCCGTGCTCTGTCGTTGTTTACGTGTCGTTCTCTCTGCAGCTTTGTGCAGCGCTTTGTGACCCTCGGGTGAAAGGCGCTATATAAATGCTATTATTATTATAAATAGCAACTCTTGAATGAAATTCTCATGCATCGAGCCGTGAAAATGTACATCAATACAGAATAGCCAACGTGGATCGTAACCTTATCGTGGTGGAGAGGTTTTCGTGTTCCAATGAACCCTAGAGCTATGTCGTCTACAGTCCAGCAATACTGAGAGGTTCTACCTTGGTGAACAGGTCTGGAGTCCAGCACTCCTGCTAGGGTCTCCCTTGGTGAACAGGTCTGGGGGGAGGTTCCAGACGAATAACAAACCGAATATCCTTCGACACAAGGAGGTTGGCGTCAGGAAGGGCATCCGGCCGTAAAAATTCTGCTCCAATAGCCCCACCATTCGGAGGCCACCGGCCAACCCGGGTAACGGCCATTTAACCCGGCAACAACAAGAAGACTACGAAGCAACACACCAGTGTGTCACTGCCACAATGATTGAGGCAATGTTCTACAGTGGATTGTTTTACAACCTTTATTTGTTTTCATTGCATTGCTCGTTCTGTCTCTTTCGCTTGGACCCTCATCCCCAAGTCACTTTATTATTTTACCATCAGCATGAGCTCACGGTTTCCTGTTTCTACTCTATGCCCAGGGCCTTTATTTTCTCACAACCATTTTTGGATCTCATTTTGTTAAAAAAAAAAAATTCCTACAAATGTTTTCTAAGCGTGGCCTCAGTACCCAGCTTTGAGATGTAATTTGATGGAATTGTACTTCACAGATGCTGTTTGTTTGCGAAAGTCCGAGTACAGAATGTGCATGGCTGAGCAGATTGGTTCGGTTGTACAGCTGCAGATTAGTTTTTTGTACTTTATTTTACGCGGTCATTTCTGTGAGTACGCCTCTCTCAAAATAAATAGGGTGTTTTAAAAGCAACATGCAAATTAAACCTTAAAAATATTGCACGATGTTTACGGCTGCGTTCCCAGAGTCCGTCTAACTATTCTGAGAACGCGGTCAAACATGGTATTGCTGTTACAACTAACTTTAACCACTGATAAATGTGCGCACGTATAATTTAAAATTATCTTGATTATTAAAACACTTCCCACGTTCTGTAGATGTCTGTAGACTTATACGTAATCAATAATCATTCTTATGAGTTCTGTATAATTTTAGTGTTATGCATGTCACTATGTTAACGATCAACATACAAACTATATGCAAGCTTATTTTCAATCGAGGCCATAATTTTTGTACAAACTTGAGAGCACAGCAGTGGTAAGTGCAAACTGCATGCAAATAACCGATCTTGACTACAGTAAATCGTGCTATAGATGGTTAAATATTTGACTAATGTGATTGCAAAATATGAAAAGCAAATGGACACATAAATGAGGAAATTTCAGGTGGCAAAAAGTCTTTCCAAAATGCCCCTTTAAAGTGGGAATTTATTTACTCCATAAATCAAACGCACAAGCAGTTGCTGTGCTAAGTTTCATAAGGTCTACAAAGAACTGTTTTTACTTTAAGCGGGGACAAGAAGTTCACAGGATTAACAGCCCGACACGGTGGTGTCATTTGAGAATTTCTCTTAAGAGCTGCTCTTTCGGGATAGCCATGGAGATGGTAATTTGATCCAACGGGCTCTTATGAAATGTGTATTAAAGTAGTCGGTTCACACAAAGAAGGGCAGTTGCATGAGCCAGTGAGCTCCCTACTCAGCTCTGTTCACGGAATTTACCGTTAACGTACTTTTGACAACGTTTTTGCCACTCGAGTACCTTTCTGTCCGTAATTACACTCACCACTAACCGGACACTCACCACCAACCTAGCACCTAGCATTCACAACCCACACTCAGCACATGCTGACCACTCAAATTACACCACTCATGTGACACCACTTACTGATATTCACTACTCACAATGCATCACACAATAATGGCACATAAGACTAACACTTTACACTTCCCACTTCACATAAGCAGCTGTCAGATCTACACATTTACATTTCCCACATTACAAAGGGGGGGCGGCACGGTGGTGCGGTGAGTAGCGCTGCCGCCTCACAGCGAGAAGGTCCCAGGTTCCAATCCCAGCTCGGGGGCCTTTATGTGTGGAGTTTGCATGTTCTCCCCGTGTCCGCGTGGGTTTTCTCCGGGCACTCCGGTTTTCTCCCACAGTCCAAAGACATGCTGCTGCATAGGTTAATTGGCCTGCGGACTAAATTGCTCCCAGTGCCCTGTGATGGACCGGCGTCCCATACTGGGTATAGCTCTGCTTTGCACCCTGTGTCTGCCGGGATAAGCTCCGGCTCACTGAGACCCAGTACAGCATTAAGCGGTTTCTGACAATGGATGGATGATTTTATTATTCACGAGATACTCAACAAAACCTAATTTGAATTTTACTTGAAATGCGAAGCGGCACTGTACCCCTAGGTTATGGTGATTCAATTCTCAGTATCAATTCATGGCTCGCGGCCAAGTAGCGCAGAGAAATGTCAACAAGATGAGTTCCATTTGCTCACTGGATTAAGTTTCTTTCCTCCCGATGCAGCGGCGTTTAAGGTTTCGTGAACCCATACTGCAACACTGTAGAACTGCACTCATTACATCAGTGTTTCATCAACTAAACACAAAAGGGCAACTCGGATTTCACAACAGCACTTTTTCTCCCCCTTAATACAGTTTAATATGAAAATGTAAGGAAATACGGATATTTTCGATGTGTGTCTATCCTCTGCTGGATCGAAGCCACATCACGCCATGTTGGTTGTAAGGGTTGTTTGACCATACTTCACCACACCGGTCAGTGTGGGTTGATGAAGGGGGCCTAAGACCAGCTCAGACATCACTTGCCACTCGGCCATCTCACCTCCCCGCACCTCCCCCCCAAACCCATCTCACCGACCAACCCCCCATTCAATTAAATTCAACTTTATTTGTCAATTCTGCCATATGTACAGGACATACAGAGGCTCGAAAATCCGTGTCTCTCAGACCCCCCGGCGTCGGCACACACACATGGAAGGACTTGGCTTGGCTTGGCTTTACTTCACTTGGAGCTTGGCTCGACTCACCCCACAACCCGGTATCTTACACCCCCACCTCACTCCCACCACATCTCACCTCCACGATGGTCTTCAGGTGCCTCACGTACATGCGCTCCGTCTCCAGGATCTCCAGCACCACGCGGTCCACGTAGGACAGCTTGGGGTTGGCCGCCGCGAGCACCTTCGCGGCGACGGGGGACGCGGCGGCGTTAGCGGCCGCGCGAGGGTCGCCCCTGTCAACGGCGCCCGCGTGCCGGTGGCTGGCGCGCCGCGTCGCGGGCCACTCGTCGGTGCCCGCGGGAATGCGGCCCGCGAGCGTCTTCGGCCCGCCGTTGCTGGAGGGGCTTTTGTCGCCGTCGCGGCGGTGGGACGGCGGCGCGCCGGGGTTGGTCGCGACCGCCGGCGAGTTGCTCTGCCGGGCTCCGCCGCCGCCCCCGGGGTTCATTCGAGACAGCATGCTCTCCCGCGCCGGTCAAACCATCATCGTCTCGCCCGCGCGCCGAGCATGTGACGCTGCCCGCGTGCGAGAGGACACGAAGGGGGGAAAAAAGATGGGTTATTGACACGGAAAAGGCAAAACATTTCGTTTGTGCACGAGGCTCCTCGCTGCTGTGAATATACGTTCGGTTAGATCAGGAAGCCCATGACACCTGGGCCTGTCCTGTGACCTCCTGTCGGCGAGCCTTCGACACTTCACGTGGCCTCAAGGTGCGTATGGCCTAGCACATGCGCCGTGGTGACGTCACCGCCACTTAGTGGCGAATGGCGGTGGTTGTGTGGTTAGATCAGTCATTAGATCGAGCAGTCGCGAAACACTAAACACAAGCCGAGGCATCTCGTGCACTATAAGACATCAGGGACAAAGAATTCCGATGCGAGAGCTTCCTGGAAAGGTCTTGGGGACTTGCGTGAGATTGTTCCCTCGAATGTAACGGTATGCTTATTCATCTACAAAGAAAGTACGTTTGAAATCACGCTACTCTTACAGCCCATGTTATCAGGAGTGTGCGATGTTCGTGCCTTTATTGCCGTGTAAACACACCGCAGCACACATACACACGGGTGCGCTCAATAAACGCGGATATTTTCACAACAAATGCTTGTTGCTTCTCACCAAAAGGGCCTTGCCAAACTACAGCAATCAAATACCCAGCCTGTCATTGTCTCGAACACAGCAGCAACAACAATGATGCTTTAGAAGCATTTGTAAACAGAGAACCAAAACCGCAGAGGAACGTGAATAAACACACAATCAAAAAACCATGGCGGACACAGGGACAAAGGCAGGGCTATACCCAGGATGGGACGCCAGTCCATCACAGGCCACCGGGAGCAATTTAGTCCGCAGGCCAATTTACTTATAGAGCAGCATGTCTTTGGACTGTGTGAGGAAACCGGAGTGCCCGGCAAAAAACCCCACATGTTCTCCCCGTGTCCGCGTGGGTTTCATTATAATGTCACCTGGAAAAGTATTCCCATAAAGCACTGCCTCCTGCCCTCGTGCAATTTCGCGTTGTTACGAGCAGGCGTGTCGAAACACACAGGCGCACACACACGGGGGGCAACTTCAAGTCGACTCTTTAAAGCGAACTTGCTGGTGCGTGTAAATACGGGCGGTGAACCTGCACTTGCTTACGTGCGCAAAAATACCGGCCGTTGCTGCGGAAACGCGAGCATTCTTAAACGTAACCTTTGTAGCGCAAGTCGGTCACACCTATATCGGTAAACTTCTCCGCTAAGTTCCCGGTTAAACATGTCCTGGCGAGTGTTGATTTCAACCTCGTGTTAACATCGAACGTGTGACACCGGGATCTAGCGTTGTTGAACCTGCGCGAATCAGGAATGACGCTCATGTCAATCCATCAATCCGCGGCGGCAGCTTTTCACCGACGGTGGACCAGACATCCCTTTCCTCAGCA
>JAZEWU010000019.1:4124702-4158453 GCA_036362915.1 Geotria australis | reverse complement strand
GATGAAGGCCTCCCCATGCCGTGTTGGTCGTGAGGGTTGGCAGCGATGCAGTCAGCCGGCGCCAACATTTGCCAGACACGGTGTCATTTATATTACGATGTTATCAGCCAATTCATTAATGAGCGTTTTATTTTATCTGTGGGAAGATTAGATTCAAGAACAGAATTTCCTTTGTCTGGTTTCATGATCCCGTTTGTGATGTTTGTCATTTCTTGAGTCTTTGCTCAGATTGTGTTTGCTGCATGAGCGGTACTGTAACATTGCCACTTCATTAGCTTACAGGGGATCAACGTAGAAGCGTTCACGTCGCGATCCCCGTCAAGTAATACTTGGTATTACCTGCAAATTCTACCAAACACTTCGAAGCCGAGGAGCTGAAAGACAACGATGTCCAGAAGCTCAACAGATGCCAGAAGCCCCTCAGTCTGGAGCAAGAGAAGCCAATGCACGCCTTTAAGGCTAGCACTGACTATTGTATCTCTAAATGTTGAAGGGCTGTCTGCAACTAAAGAAGAACTTGTTGCAATGGGAGGCTGTCGTGTGACCATCACGCTTCGAAGAATCGAATCGAATTCGAATGCAGCTGGCATTTCGATGCTATGTATATCCAAATAGTATTGTATAAGAATTGATTTGAACTGATAAGTCGATACGTCCTTAGCCACCCGCTGGTTATGCAAATCGAAAGCTTCAAATTGACGGTGGAACATACCATACATTTGCCGCCAAGGTAGGATTTTGATCGACGCATTTTTGTTCCTTGACAGATTCCACGAGACAGATAACTAAAGAGAACAAATTCTCTGAATATCTTAAGTTTCGTTTCCGAAACCAGGTCGCGCCAATACCCACCCAACATCTAGCGCCTCAGTCGCCGGGGCTATTTCCGTGAACCACCTAGAGCGGCCAGAGGGTGCATCGTCAGAGCCAGACACGACAGGCTGAACCCGGCTCAAAAGAGGCCTTTGTACTCGGCAGGATGAAGGTTGCGGGTTCAGAACCACCCTCTCAACCTCGACACGGGCCCGCCACCCAAAATGATCGCGCTTTCCAGATCTCTGACCTTAACCGCGCGCCGGCAGCCCGCGTCCAGGCACGGCGGGGTCGCCCGCTCTTCAAAGAATCTTCCGCGCCGCGGCTCTCCGGGCTCATCGACACATCATCGCGCGTTCAAAGAGCGCCGCGCGGGATAATAAAGATTTGCCTGCGCGTCGAAGGTTAGGGGATGCTGCTGCTGCTGCGGTGTCGCGAGTTTTGCTTCCACTCCACCACCACCACAACCGACCACCCCACCGCTCTGCACAGCAGTACGAGTGTACACCACAGTCGGTTAATAATAATAATAATGATAGCATTTATTGAGCGCCTTTTATCCGAGGGTAACAAAGCGCTGCACAGGGCCGCGAAGAGAACGGCACGCCAACAACGACAGAGAACGGAATATCAGCAACATTTTCAGTTGAGTGGCATGTCACGTGCGGTGGGGTAAAGTGTGGGTGCTCACAACTTTTTCTAAAGTATGGCCAGCGTGGAAGAAAAGGCCGATCACCCTCGAGAGGGGCTGGCTAGAACTGTCTCTTGTGGACAACCCGTCTGTGAGCAATGCCGTGAGAAGGCAATTGCAGGGCTGCACTTTTTAACTTACATTGTTGCCTATCACGGCTCGGGGGCCTTTCTCTGTGTGGAATTTACACGTTCTCTCCGTGTCCGCGTGGGTTTTCACCGGGCACTCCGGTTTCCTCCCACAGTCCAAAGACATAGGTTAATTTGGCCCGCGGACTATATTGCCCGCAGTGCCCCGTGAAGTACTGGCGTCCGATCCTAGGTATAGCCCTGCCTTGCGCCCTGTGTCTGCCGGAATAGGCTCCCACTCACCGCAACCCTGTACAGGATTAAGCGGATTCTGACAATGAATGAATGAATGAAAAAGATTCCACCCTGGAGGATATCGCATCAGACACGGCATGCACAGACAATAAACAATGGTACAGTATTAACCTGGGCAGGCACAACATACTTTGCTCTTTTGTTAGCTGTGTAACATGTCCATTTTGCACAATCTAACCTTTGCTCCTTCGGTTCACAATACACACATTGCCGTGGTAGGGTTTTGCATTGTTGCACTGTGAATAGACGCGTCTCTCCGCTTCTATCGGACAAGCAAGCAAGGTTTGTAACATACGTGTAGTGTATGTTGTGAATTCTCAATGTTGCCATGTCCATCACTAGGCAGGCACAGCAACTTCAATGGTCCACTTATTCGTTCAAGTAAACGAAACAAGTACGGCCTTTAAAAAACTGTCCAATCCTAAAAATAACTCTTCGCTCAGGGCATTCATGTACAATAAACCCCAGAGTACCTTGTAACCCCCTCTAATTAAGAACAGTTTAGAGCCAATGAACTTAGCCGAAGCGGGATGTTTGTGGAGATCATCAGCAAGATTATTACTTCGTGTTCGCCATCTCTCACGGCTTCAGACAAAAGTTGGGAAACATGTCATTATTTCGCACGATAAAGTAGGTCGATGGTATTTACAAAGGTCTAATTTGCACTGTCTTATGAGACATGCTCAAGCAAGCACTGCATCACAGAGTCTGTGCGACATTTACCCGTGTTGTCTCGATTTAGCACACAGGCGCCGACTAACAATTGTGTCTTGTTCCACGTCTCGTGGAAGACATAAATCGTGTAGCATATCCTATGGCAGCAGATTCATAATTATAGTAAATACAGTTTATAATGCGTGGCATTTATTTACTCAATTTCGAAGGTACTCATTCGAAGCGAGTACGACTCAGAGGCGCAGAAACCGCACGGCACACGAAGGGCCGGGTGACCAGCACCACGCCCGGCCGTTTTTGTTTCTCTAGTGGCGATGTTTACGCACCGTGCGAGGTACTCGTGGCAAGAATCAAAGTCTGGTCGCGGGGTTCAAAGCGGTGCACGCTAACCGCCACACCACCACCTCCTTAATACACACGCAAATCCTTACAGACTAACATTCGTTGAATTTACCCACCGGCGTCTTACGTTGTTGAAATTAAAATGTCAGTAATCAAGACTGTCCTGCTTGAGAAACGGAAATATGTTTTAGTTTTGATAATGCGTATAGATTGTAGTTAATCTTTTCCTGATAAAAATTCCATTCATAATGGATTCCTGTCTCTCAATGTAAGTCCTGAGCATTCGCCTCTCCAAACTTGACTTTAGAGTTCGATCGTGTAAGTAACCAACAAAACACTTTGATGGTTTCAACTCCGGCGCCCAGAGGTTTAATGAAACTGGTGACCTGTTGATCGGTGAGTCCAGTGTGTGATCTACAACACCGCGACATTCTCAACCGATGGGGTCGCGACCCATCAGTGGACCACGAGCGTCACCTAGTCGTGCGTTGAGACCAGACCCGAGTGGGCCAAGTGGGCCTTGAGGTGCACACGGCTGAGAACCTTTGCTGTATTAGACACTGGTTAACCAGCAGAGGTTGATATGCCTGGCTCTGCGTCTTATCGCTGAATTCATCTGGTCTGCTTACATCCCGCTGCTTGATGTCTCGTCCTGCACGTTTTCAGTCGATAACATCTTCCTATCGCTGCTCTTCATCTCCATGAGTTGACTGCCCAGGCCCCCCTTCATCTTCTTCAGTATCAACTTACATTTCACGTCGAAAAAACAGAGTCCTAATACACGTTAGAGAGTTGAGCGTGCCAATCCAATGACAATAAACGCATAAAGTTGTAAAATCAGGAATAACCAGGGGTGGAGTGGCGGAACCGTGGTTTAAGTATCTACACATCGTGCCATGAACCGGCGACCTAACTTGAACGTCCAGCCGCGGTTCACATGAGAATCGGTCCTGCCCTCCCCTTCGCCCAAGTCGCAACAGTGAAGTGGTGAAATGACCCCCATAGCCGGCATAGCGTGTGGAGATGCCTTCATCCAGCAATGGAATTATAAAGGCTTGATGGTTGCTCTTCAGAGCTGTTCTTTCGGGACAGCCATGTCGAGCGATCTCCCTCTCTCACTCGCGACATTTCGCCTCCCCCGTTGGACGAATCATCAGGCTTCAAGGTTGTATGTGTAAACTGACCGTTTATAAAGGTGACCGACAAAGCGCTTATCTACGAGCAGGTACTGGACTTGAATTGATACGGAAATTAAATATCAAGTAGTGACACATCTGCCATCTGTGACTGTTTATTTATGAGCCTGGAACGGATGGTTTCTGCCAATTCTTCACGTGCTTCTGCGGATAAGAGGATGTATGCAGAGGTGGTTACCGTTTGGAAGTAAAACAACAATCAGGCAGATATCACTCGAGGTAAATGTCCAAAGATTTGAGCTGTAATACTCCTAACAAAAATTAACCTGTGTTCAAATCAACTGCGTGCTGTTAAAACACCACCATCAAAACCACAGCCAATCCATTGCTGCGGTTCCCATTTCCCACTCAATTAAAAGGTACTGTGCTAGGGCTTTAGTAGAACAGTTGGTAAAGTAGTTGTTCTACCGATAATTTGACCATCAAAAAACGTTATCCATATTTATTTCTCCAAAGTAAAGCAAATGGAGGTATGTCATTCTAACGTAACATGCTAAGGGGCCACGTGATTGGTCATAGGTCAAATGAGTAATCTCAGTCCCCACTAAATTACCACCTGACAGAACATTTCAGATAGTGTCATTGATAATGGCAATGACATTACACTGGATGTTAATCATTGTTCCATTCATGCTTTCAAGCGTGCCAAATGCTGTTACATATTACAGTAATGCCCTTTCAGCCAGTGAACGACTCTCGTTAATGTTTTGCGAAGATATTTCACGCTCGCCTCTGCGTTTGAAAAAAAATAATAGAAAGCAGGTAAGGCTTACACTGTCAGCAAAGCGCACGAGTCGTAACTCATGCATAAATGTAGAGGTTTGTGCGTGACACCACCTCCGAGCTAAATTATAAAGTTCAGCAGCAAGCAACTTTCTTAAACATGACTCAATGTGTACACCGCCGCTGCCTAGCTACTATAAACAAATTAAATTCTTACTGGTGTATCCGAATACCGAATGGAGGTGACCACAACTGCACCTTGTGAAAAACGACTCGCATCTCACCGCAAGTTATTAAATCAGCTCGCATCATCAAACCTTCAACGGCGGAACCGTCAAAAGCTCAGGAAAAAACATCGGTGTAAGCTTTCAGGTAGATGTTTTTGGTTTCAGCCGAAAATCTGAAAATCCGTTGGGTATCGCGAATTACACGATTCGAGTGAAACCGTTACCAGAGGGGCAACCTTTTTGCGGCGCAACGCGGCAGCTATACCAGCAAAGTAGAGTTTGGTGACCGTCAGGTCTTGTGAAATTCTCGACGAAGGTATGGGGAAAAAAAAAAAGACACGGAAATTCACAGGTCAAATTCTAAGGTGGGGTGGTACCACCCGCCAACCCTCTGACCTTCTCTCCAGCACAAAGCGTTTTAAAAATAAATTGCAATGTCGCCTTTGTGCATCTCTGTGTGCGTATGTGCGTCTCTGTCTCTCTGTACACGCAACGTGATGTATGTGTGTACTGTCATGTATCGGCATGTATTTCCGTGTCTGCATGTTGGTTAACTTTTGTGTGTGTTTATGCGGGGTGCGGTATTGCAGCGGTTAGCGTGCTGCCGAACCCGGCCGCCTGAGTGAGATTCCCGCTCACGGCCATCTGAACCAGTCGTAGGCCTCTCCTAGGTCCACTCGACCTTAAACGGAGTACCTAGTGCGGTGTGTAAAACATCGCCACTGGGGAGGCAAAGGCGGCCGGGCGTGGTGTTGGCACCCGATGGGCGGCAGGGTGGCACAGTGACACCATCCGCGCCTTATCGAAAGAAGGTTCTTGTGTGAGGCGCGAGAGACGGGGAGGGTGAAGGCAGCCACACAGTTAGCCAGCGCCAACATTTTCCAGACACCGCATCCTGCACAACCATAAGCCTAAACAACTAGTTAGCACCCCAACCTGGTTGTCATTGACAACCTGAAGGTCATGTCCCCTGCTAACAAGGAAGGACCAGTATTGTGCCTGGGGACAGGAGTCCACCCACTCGCCATCCATATTTATGGCTGTAACACCAGGCCATCAATTTTCGGACCCTGGTGCCGTTGGGAATAAATCTCAAAACCACGGGCCGTCGCTTCATTCACCGGGCAATCGCGTGTCCTCGCCTGATGTGATCAGAGCCCAGAAGCCAAGCGGGGTCGAAACTGGCCGGCGCTTGAATGGACAATCACACGCTGCACGTCAGTTAGGCTGCGTTACAGGCTGCCGAGGGGCTACGCGATAGGTAGCAGTAGAGGACAGCCACTGCATCAATTGCTGTACCGTGCTCTCTACGCTCCCACGGCTCTGTGTCTCACCTTCACCGGCTCTCACTGACCGTTAAAGCGAAGTTTGGACGAATATAATGCCCCCACAACCCGTACAGAGTATGAAGACCCTCATCCAGCAGTGGACCTGATCAAAGGGCGTCCGCGTGTGTGCATGTGGCGTCACAGTGTTGGCAGCAATCTGTGTGCTGCCTGTCTAGCTCTAAGCACGGGGGAGGTGCGCACGCTTTTGTCGATGATAAGGATACGAACATCTGCGGACTAGTGTAATGCGCTGACATTTTCAGACAGGGCTGCACTGTGCTTTGTGTATTGTTTCGGCGAAAGAGGGTTTTTGCCGCTAACTCGAACATTGTCTTTGATCCTACGCACCACGCGTTAGGGACGTACCCTGCACATTAGTATTTGATAAAAAATAGAAAAATACAGGAATAACCATATTGTAGGATGAAAAACCTTATCGCTTACGGTACGGACAACTCCAGCGATTCTCTTTAGAGATGCTCCACCGGTGCGAATAATCCAAAATGCATGTACGCACCTACTGAACACACCAAAGGGCATGGCACACCGTGTGTACAGTACGCACAAATGTCAGGGTGTGTCTCCTAGAAAATCAAGTTTCCGAATGCAAACCGCCTCAAGTTAAACACTGTACGGCGATGCGACGCGAGATGCTCCCGCCCTGGAGAAATGGTCTCGAGAGGGCTCGATCTTCCAGTACGGAAATAATGAACAAGTTTCTTGACTTTCCCTGCTCGTCCACTCAGAGGAATGGGTACACCACGGTTAGTCGGATCAGCAGGCCGCCTGTGGTGGGGTAACCTGGGGTTACAACCCAGATTTTCTGAGATTGGGCAGCAGGGTCGTGCAGCGGTAACATCCGCACCTCACAGATAGAAGGTCCTGCCCAAGGCGGTTCAATTCCTGCCTCGGGCGCCTTTCTGTGTAGAGTTTGCGTGCTCCCGCGCCGTTCTGTGTGGGTTTTCCTCCAGGTTCGCCGGATTCCCGCTTCCAGAGCTTGCAAGCTCACTGGGTGTTTTCTGCTGTGATAATAAACATCTATCTTGCACGTTACTTTGCCCTGCAGTCGTTCTCTCTTGCAATGACTACCTTAGTAATTAAATGAATATATGCCACGCGTTATAAATTGTATTTTGTATTATTGTTATTATCACCATAGATGTCTGGCCGCTGTTATAAAGAGTAGGCCAAAAATCGTCTAGAAGTGTTTTCTAGAGCCGCTTCAATGGTTGCCACCTTGTCCTGGTTTTTAGCAGGATCGTTCTCCTCTTTGAGGAGACAGCTGTCCTGGGGAATCTGTATGCTTTCCTGCAACAAGTCACTATTCAAAGTCACGTTTGTTGCCATTTACACATCCCAGCTTTTTGTGCCCCTCAAGCGGCCACCCTATTTGCCAACTCTGACCGAAGCTATTGCGACAGATTGGGATTTTTTTTCCCCAACATGACGGTCCCTATTAAAAATCTCCCAGAATGCTTTCAGCAGTCACGGTGAGATCGATGGTGATTCCAGCAGACTCCTGGCAAATCCAGGAGGGTTGGCAACCCCGAGCTGCTTCCAGAGCTGTCAACAGTGTTTGGGGAACAAGGAATTGCAGGGCTCTACCTTTACCTTTTAACTACGATGCA
This sequence comes from Geotria australis, assembly GCA_036362915.1. Classification (NCBI taxonomy): domain Eukaryota; kingdom Metazoa; phylum Chordata; class Hyperoartia; order Petromyzontiformes; family Geotriidae; genus Geotria; species Geotria australis. Next base: position 4,150,447 of record JAZEWU010000019.1, on the reverse strand, counting down.
CGTCTATGAGAATGTCGGACGAATGGTCGCTGGAATGTTGTCCACGTTGCGAGAAGCGTGGCTATACGGTCCCGGTGAACATAGCTCTCGCCGGTCAATCGGCTGGAGTCGAGGAATTCGCGTTGCCACCTTTGGATTCCACGAAATACGGATGGAGGTTGCACGGAAATCCGTCGTTTCAAAGTCACGTTAGCTGGCGTCCAGGCGTACCGGTCCACGCGATCAAAATCCACAAAGCGACGCTTTAAAACGAGCTAGCGCTTAGCAGACCCATCTGCATATGAGCCGCGCGGCGAAGTCTCAGCGACTGGGCACGCACCTCCAATCCTTAGGCTCGCCAGCCTAGATCACCACTGTAATAATCCCCATCTCAGGCACCCTAATGCCCCACAGACCCATAATGTGCAGAGTAAACGTTTACCAAACAGGGCCTTGCTATCCCTTACCGTGTGCCGTCCTGTCTGTCGCCTTGTAGACGGAAAATATCACCTTTCGTATTTGTGTACACTGTGGCAGTGTTTTTGCCCAATGTTAAATGGGCAGAACAAAAAAACACACCGAAAAACTTGCAGAATGCAAGCGAGCTTTAAATCGATCAGTGGAGTTGGTGTGTACAGTGTATACAAATAAATATGCAGAGCAACCGTTATCAGTGGCAATGGTAGGGGACACTATTGGAGGATTGCATTTCAGAAAAATGTGGTTATCCGTAGAAATTACTCCAGCGAGGTGTGGGGTTAAATTGCAAATGAACACCGATAAAAGGACGCGTTTGCCACCATCCGTGAATTGCGTCGGATAATAGAATCAATTTGGCATGTCCCAGGAGACCGCTTATGGGCAGAATGCAAGCGAGCGCATAAATGTAGATAACAGGATAAATTTGGCACCGCCGTTGGGTGACTAATTATTTGAAGAAATGTGCAGATAACAGGAAGAAGCGATCCTCGGATAACAGGGGCGCAGTAATTCACTTCGCTTGCGGTTCGATAAATTGTCGACATTCAAAGTTAAGTATTGAAAAAAATCGTAAATAATCAATTCTTACTTCATGCGTGCATGTCAACTTGAGAACCAGATATTAATCGTTGATTCTTTACACCTACAGCATGCAATGTCCCAGAGATCATTTGAGGGCACGACTAATAAACGTATGAGATGTTACACCCTCGGATAAGCCAAGCATCATTCTAGGATCTAGACAAGAGACAAGAGAATTTGTGACGCGCGAATCGAGAGATAGAAATAAAAGCAAATCATAGCGGTGCAGACTGGTTTTTTGCGACAAGAAAATTTTCTGCTCACAAATGTCACCTTACACAAGTTTGAGCTGCAAAGTTCAAGATAGCATACGGAGATAGAGTAGACTGCCTTCGTGAGTCACACGATCGTTGCACTGGAAATTTGTAGCCATAACAGCATTGAGTTCACCACCTCATAACCAAGTAGGTCGCATGACTCACGGTGGCGTAGCGGTGAGTAGCTCTGCCGCCTCATCAGTAAGAATGAACCCGGTTCGATCCCTGGCTCGGGTGCCTTTCTGTGTGAAATGTGCATGCTGTCCCCGTGTCCGCGTGGGTTTTCGATTGGCAATCCGGTTTCCTTTCACCATCCAAAGACATGCTGCTGTTGCCTAGATGAATTGAGCTACTGAGTAAAATTGGCCCCGGTGCCCTGCGATGGACTGGCGTCCTATCCTGCTTATCCATCCCCACTGGACAACGGTTAAAAAGTGCTACGTAGCTCAACTGTTTCTTCCAGCTTTAATACAAAGATAGTGGTCCTTCATATCCCGGCGGCTCAAGAGGACTTATCACCAACCAATACTATGAGGGAGTCATCATCCCGCGATAGATTATTATCAGAAGAAATACTGAGGTGCTTCAATCCAACTGAAACAGTTCAGCAGTCGGTTCACTGAATTACGTCGGTATACCACATTCATCCCGTCTTCAAAATGATCGCAGGAATATGGGAGGCCATCACATAAGATTATTATGGATAGGCGTACCTCGTATTCTAAGTGAGCAGTGCCTTACGCCGATAATCCGTATTCTACGCCAGCCTATAAAAGCGATCCGGAAAATATCATCGAGTGAGAAAGGAATCCCCGCCGACACATCGGTAAATATTTTTAACATCACCGCAGTTTGCTTTACCGAGAAACTGCGGTAAACAAGGAGCCACGAATCAAAATAGCTTGCGCAAAAGTTCAAAATATTTTACATTGTTCGACAACAATACAGTACATTGCAACAGCTGTTTTCTGGTTGATCACTCGAAGAGAATGTAGCGATGCTGTGACGTGCGGCGGAGGCGCGGTGAGTAGCGCTGCCGCCTCACAGCAAGAAATCCCGGTTCGAATCCCGGCTCGGGTGCCTTTCTGTGTGGAGTTTGCCGGGATAGGCTCCGGCTCACCACGACCCTGTTCAGGATTAAGCGGTTTCTGCCGACGATGATGCTGTTACGTGCCGAGGGTTATGTTTCAGCTCAAGTGCCTTTCAATTGCCCCTTAGAAAATCACAAGAGTGTAACATTTTAAACGCAGCATATAATAATATATTTATAACGCGCACATTCAATTTCGAAGGAATTAATTCGAAGAGAGAAGATATTAATTCGAAGAGAGAACAACTCGGAGGCGGAGGAGGCAGCCAGGCGGTTTGCCGGCGCCAACATATTGCCACACACTGCGTCCTAAGACGTGGGAGTAAACTGGAGAACCCGGAGGAAACCCACGCAGAATAGGGGGAGAGAACACACAAACCATCCACAATGACTCAAGTTCAGCCACCCACACTTGCCCTGACAACGGCCGATTCCCGAAACTGTTGTTTCCATGGTTTATTGACGTTCTTACAATGTCAAGGTATGCAACACGTGTCTCATAGGGGGGGCTGCCAGAGTCAACAACTGGACTTCGCGGTAACACATTAACCGCCGCTAAGAGATTTTATCATGGGGGAAAAAACCCCCGTTAAAACGAAAACGCATTTGACGCGAGCACGCCACCCAGTCGATTACGTCGCAGTGACAATAACCCTGGAGCAGACCACCTCGCTGGCGATGCTCCTCCACAACTTATCAGGGCTGCTTAAAGAGGGGGGTCTAAAGGGTAAAAGATCAGAAGTTAAATCACTTCAGCTACGGATGGGGTCAAGAACGCCAGACGCGTTTAACTTGCAAAAGATGCGGTTATCTCGCGTGAAGAGCAGCGACCGATCTCTGGCGCTGCAAGCTGTCAGTTTGACGCGGGTCAGTGAGTGACAACGCAAACTTAACAGCGCGACACCGGCGGGGTTACGCAAGGCGCGAGTCGATCCATCGGCAGCCAAGTTTCATCTACACACGATAAAAATAAATAAAAATCTGATCATTAGCTTTGCAAAAAAACCACGTGTAGTTAAGTTCGAGCCTACTGTACTAGGAACACGTATATGGCATGGGTGTGGGTAGACTGTGCAGCTCAGTTGGTTAGCGCTGTGCTGGGCTACAAACCTGGCGACCCGAGTTCGAATTCCGCTCACGGCCAGCCAACACCGGTGACGGTTTTCTGAACCGGTGCTGGGCCTCCCCGATGTCGACTCAGCCTCAAATGAGCACCGAGTACGGTGTGTACACATTGCCACTTAGGGAGACAAAGGCGGCCGGGCGTGGTGCTGGTCACTCAACTCGTCGTGTGCCGACCTTCCATAGGTGCCACTCGCTAACGGCACTTGACCCTACATTCTGTTGAGGCTATACGGGGGATCTTTGTCTTTGTTTACAGTGTAGGGGGCATTAAGGGCAGTTTCTCACTCGGCGGCAGCACAGAGGCCGTATTCTTTTCCTGGTTTGCCTGGCCCCCTTTTCCAGTAGCCTTCATGGATCCCTTTGGCTCCTAAATACACCCCACCCACCCACCTCCAGCCGTACCTACCTGTCCCATCTGAAAGTCATTCCCATGCATGAATGCATCATCATAACGCCTGATGATGCTTCCAACGTGAGGAAGCATCAATGCATCATCATAACGCCTGATGATGCTTCCAACGTGGGAGGCAAAACGTCTGAAGAGCAACCGTCGTGAATCGAGCCGTGGAAACCTACATCAGTACATCTGCAATCGTTTGTCAATCTACTGCTGGATGAAGGTCTAGCCGGGTGGCGTCAGTCGTGAAGGCTGCTTCACTCGTTTTCACTCCACTGGTCAGTGCTGGTTGGGGAAGCTTGCGCCCTGGACCGGTTAATATATAATTCTGAACTGATGGTCATCATGGCCCAGAATTGAACTTGGGTCACCGGGTTCATAGTGTGGTGTCATACATCCTTTAATACTTAAGCGTATATGTTATCGCACGTAATTTTTTTGCACAGGGCTGAGAGAGAGCGAACGGCAACAACGACTCTCACTGGCATGTAACTCATGTGTATGTGATCAATGAAGTTGACACTACACCACCACAATTTCATGCTCATTCATATGCGGTCTTTGAAAACATGTGTGTTATCTGCCAATTACACGGCTTCACATTAAGCATAGTGTGACGTCGACGAATGCGTTAACACGTGGCTAAAGATAGCAACAGCATATTTTGAAACTTACACGCGGGACAGAGGACGGAGCTGCAACCGAACTATTACGTACAGTGAATCAAAAAAACAAGCTACAGTAAAAGTTGACAAGACCTGTCTCCGAGTCACGGTTGAAATACGCCTCAGATGGAATGTGTAAAAACTTGGGAAATCCTAGCACAACTTTCTGGGCGAAAATAGTTTTCATTTTAAACAGGATATGATCTCACCAACGGGTTTTATTTTTAACTAACCAACAACACTTCCCTCCTTCCTACGATAATAATAATAGGGTTCAACCCTTCATCAACCCACTACTGCATGAAAGCCTACCATTACGGTTTCAGTGGTGGGGTGGGGGGCTTCCGTATGCTATACTTCACCGTTCTGGTATTTGCATGTTGGTGAGGGCTGGTTCACATTTCGCTTCACCCGTTACTGACGTTAGCCTTAGCCAGGAATCGAACTTTGCTGGCTGGGCTTGGAGTGCAGCGTGCTTACTTACCACTGCACCGAAGCTCAACTTCAATCGGAACATACCGTACAGTATATACCAAGCACGTAACCATGCTTAGCTTCATCGATTAAAAAGATATCCTCGTAAGCACGATACAGCAATAGAATCATGCGTGGCAAGACTTTTGTCTGAAACCTCCCCCTAGATCTTTGCCCCAAGGGAAACACTGGCAGGAATGCTGGACTTCAGACCTGTTCACCAACGGAGAGCCGAGCAAAAGTGCTAGAGCTCTGGGGTTCATTAGATCCATGGGGCCTGATGATGATGCTCAGCTCCTGAAATCATATATCGATACTGTACATCCTATGTATCAGGCACAGGTAATGAGCAAGGCGACGACTCCAGGCTTCGTCCATTTGATGACGCCAAGCGAGCAAAACAGACATAATTTACTGAACTGAGTTAAGACATTCGACCCTGGGGCAATGCCGCAGATGAGAAATAATTGGGTTAGGCGTCTGCTTGGGTAATGACAGGCAGCACTGAGGCCAACATGCAGAGACTAGTGGGTACGCAAAGAATGGGTGAACAGGAACGCAGGAATCTCCATTTACAGTTGAAACTGCCAATAACTTGTGGTTTACACGTTATTTATGAGAAGCTGCATAAATGTAACTGCATAGCCTCTCATGCACAGTTTCATATACATTACATGTCTAAATGATACTATGTTTCCACAAAAAAGTTCCGGTTAATTTGTGTCTTGTTACACCTTCAACTGTGCTGTTTGTTGCTGGCCACTTGACAGTTTTGATTTGGGCCTGTCCCCTGCCAACGTGATAAATACACGACATAAAATTCGAAGACCTTTCAGGGAAGGGGCCGTGTTTGGAATATTGTGACGTTACGTTTTGAAGAGAATATGGGAATTTTTTGGATGTGGGTGTCAAACCTGACTTCCTGCAAGACGTCAAAATCATTTGATGGGATTCCACTCAAAAATAGTGTCCATGGAGGTATGATTCAATATAAAATAATTATAGATGCAGGTTTGAATTTTACGGTGAAAATCTGTATTTTTTTTATTTACTGAAAGGCCTTAGTGATCTTCTGCCGAAGCAACGTAAACTACAACCGAGATGCTTGCAAACGCCGGCGCCTGAGAAGTCTTAATTTTGTGTCGCCAACGTCATAGCGGATTGAAGAAGTTTAGAGGGATGGCAAGATATACGATCAAATACTCATACTATCAAGTGTGTGTGTGTGGGGGTTTTCTTTAACTTCGGGAATCCCTGATTATGAGTTGCTTCATTATACACTGAGTCACACGTACGGTGTTACTCCGACTTCCTCCCATAGCTAAAAAACATTCGCCGATAACATCTGAAAATAGAGGCCGCTGTGTCTGGCAATGTTGGCGTGGGCTTACCGCGCGGCTGCCTTCCCCCTCCCCTGCTTCTCTATGGTTCCTCGTGCCTCCGAGTCATTATCCTCTCTCGCGAAGGAACAAAACTGTCCCCGTGTTTAAAAAGGAAACGATAAAGGCGCAGGCCTGCGTTGCCTTGCTCATGCGACAGCTGGCAGAAGGGCCTCCACTCGAGACAGCTCTTGAACCCCTACAGTGGATTCTGACCTACTCTTCCAGGCTATATAGGTCAGCGTTCGTGCGTGAATTCTAATTGCCGTTTGTCCTTTTTAAGGCTGCAATTGTCTAAAGATGCTGCCAACGTGGGAGGCGAAACGTCCCGAAAGCGCTCAGTGACACACGGCGATCCCAAAAGAACATCTTTGGACAGCAATTCTCACATGTCGAGCCGTGAAAACCTTACGTCAGTATGGTTGTGTTTTTTGTCTCATTTAAGTAATACCGGGGCGATGGAATATTGCCATAGGTGAAGAGAGCATAATTAACCGAGCAATTTTGTCAGTAACAAATGACTCATGCATACTTCATACATCCACGTCTTTACCTGTAGCGCGCCGCGTGGGCGGTGCGTGGAATGTGGAGCACAGGTGGCACTGCTCTAGTAAACTTGACGCCAAAGTGCAAAGGGCCAGTCACCGAACAACACCGCCTTCTCAGGAAAAGGCCAAACACCACCAAATAAAAGCTAACTTTTTTCTCATCTTGACAACGTGATGTCCGCTATATTTGTCTCACCGATGTTTAGAGACGAAAGTGTGTTACCGCATAATTCATCACGCGCCGTGTGCTCATGTGTTACTTCACTCGCTAGCTCAACGAATGTGTGTTTGGGTTTGTAGTGCCCGTTGTTCGACGCTATGCCCGACGTTTCGTGCCACGCGCTGGGAGCTTCTTCAGGAGAAACGTCGGGCATCGTGCCGGGCCAATCCGAGAGAGCGACGCAGCACAGCGGTTAAACTCGCAACATACATCCATCCGTCAATTTTCAGAAACCGCTTAAATCCTATACAGGGTCGCGGCGAGCCGGAGCCTATCCCGACAGACACAGGGCGCACGGCAGGCCTATACCCAGGAAGGCACATCAACAGCGAAATGCTCAACGGGCGAATTGAGCGCTGCTTTTACTAGCAGTCACGTTTACAACCGCGGCTCTCCGCTAAAACAAGCTTAACAAAATGATCCTCGCTAACACAGCATGTTGAATATACAAACACCGTGGTCTACAACGTATATAGGTCGGTGAGAAAGAAGCTTTCAAACTAGCTCGCTGAACGAGGCACACCGAGAAGCTAGGCTGCCCGGGTGAGCCGTGGCTCGATTCAGAACGGAGCAAATAAACACACCGCGTTAGTGACAACTGGGGATAACAAGCTCTCCTGCACGCGAGTTTGGCTAATTGCTGAGTACTGTTCTCTGCTAAAGTATATAGAGTTGGGACAAAGTACAGTGTCTAATCTATTATGGTTACCGAGAGAAAACAAGTACTTTGAACAATTACAGGAAGCTGTCAGTCAGCGCTTCTTACCTGACGGCAGCGCGCCGCGTCGCGTCTGTGTCCACTTCACTTCTTCACGGAGCGAACGTCGGCTCTCCTTACCGCTGGACCATGGCTCGGACAAAAGTTACGACGGGAAGAGAATCTCCCCCCCCCCCCAAGTTGCTCGTTTCTGTCGAGGAGCGAGCGGCCTCCCAGTTAAATCCTCACTCTGCAACCGAGCCGCCGCCTGAACTAACCCGTCTGAGAGGAAACGATCAAGGTACAACAAACACGGCCCAGTGGTGGGTGCTGCCTCCGCACCCAGCCAGCCAGCCACACACCCACACACCCACAGCCCCGCTACGTCACGGATCATGAAGGGGAGCCACAAACTCCGGCGCTCTTACTTGCACAGCTTGTTCCTGCACAGGTGGGGCGCCCTTAAGTCACAATTCCTTCACTTCATCCTCATTCCCTTTCGCCTTTCCCACACAACACCCGCCTTTCAGACTTCCCAGCCAAGTCTCTCCCTCTCTCAGCCTCCACTCTCGCACCACTTCTCTTGGTCTTACTGGTTTATTCCGCGCGTCTGGGCCACGATCGACAGGCGCTACCGATGCAGTGCTGTGGATGGCTGGATGGTCGCACGAGCATTCTTGCACCGCTGCCAAGCCAAGCACAAGGCAGGGGGTCAGCTGCAGGGAGCAACACCAAGAGCTAGGCCGTCTTTCACACATGCGGGCAGAGCTCGGGTTTATTAAGTCGAGGCTGTCGATTTCGCACGGTAACACTCGTTCACCTTTGAGCGCCCACCGCTAAACGGTTAATAAGCGACAATGCTCTTGCTCACAACAACACCAACAAAACACACACCACACTAACACAGCAAAGTTATCCAAACAGTGACGAGATAATAAAAAAAGGACATCTATAAAGACCATTGATGATTGGCAGAAGCCCGGTAAACATGCGATGTTTTTTGGTCAACACTGGCATGCGATGGGAACTGTTGGGTTCAATAGTGAGGTTCTGTTTGTGAGTTTAGGTCACTCACAAACAGAACCTCACTATGAATAACATTGGTCGTGAAAGCCTTCGAGTACATTGTTGGGTTCAATGTTGGCTCAACTCCGGAGCGATGTTCCAACTTTTACTGCGACCAAAAACACGAATTCGTCAACTCAACGAGCAACGCCCTTGAATGGCGGAGGAACCTGTAGAACATTTATCGAGAACATCGGGTGCTCTTCCGAAAGTCAGTTGCTGATCTCCGCTACGCGCCGCGCACGAGATCAGAAGTAATCTGTAGAAATTGCTTCCTGGCCAATTTTCAGACGCCGTTTTTGTTGAAGTTTGTAAACGTTACAAACCGTCGGTCTGAAATCGGACTCCGCCACCTCTGGTTTTAATTACCACTGTGAGTAAGGGGGGGCAGTTGGGGGGTGTGGGGTACTCAGAAATCCCAGCTGCCAATGGAAGCTGCTTAGTGCCCATGGCTGAGTGACAAGACACAGCCTTGGCAAGGCTCCACCCAACCCGAAATCCGCTCTCAAGCCGTCGCAATGTTTACATCTTCAGCAACGGCTCATTCCGCACGCATAGTGCATCCATTCATTGAGAAAGAGGTAAATATACCGAGACAATAATCGCAACGAAATTTCCACTCCCACACAGAAACCCGTTTCAGCCAAGCCCGTTGATTCAATGGCTTTCACTTCACCGCTGTCTGAATATGGTACAGTGATTACAAAATATGCACACGCTAAGATCATACTATACATTCCATTCATTGATCCATTTCAGAAATAGCTTAATCCTCTACCAGATTACGGTGAGCCGGAGCATATCCCGGCAGACACAGGGCGCAATGCAGGGCTATACCCACGATGGGACGCTAGTCCATGACAGGGCACCAGGGGCAATTTAATCCGCAGGCCAATTAACCTATGCAGCAGCATGTCTTTAGACTGCTGGAGGAAACCGGAGTGCCCTGCAAAAACCCAAGCAGACACAGGGAGAACATGCAAATTCCACATAGAAAGGCTCCCGAGTCGGGATTTGAACCCGGGACCTTCTTGCCGTGAGGCGGCAGCGCTACTCACCGTGCCACCTTGCCGCCGATTTCAGCTATCACACTGGGTCTTCTTAGTTTATCTACGATTTGGTGATAGCTAAACACCCGCGATCCTGGGTTTGAATCCGGGTCTCGACCGTCCGGCTTCAAGATGACTTTTCAAGGCCATAAAGTTGATCGTCTCAGCTCGGACGCCAATGAATGAAACAACGACACGTTAAATTTGGCTAAATTTCAGTTCCGATATTTCAAAACGTGGAAGTGACTGAGTCACGTCAAGTATTTCTCACGTGCCAGTGTATTTGGGAAAACGCAGGAACCCCTCAGGGCGTCACAATTCATTATGAAATATTTATGGGCGCCCCCCCCCAAACACCCCACCCCTCCATCATCTTGCTTCTCCCAACAGCAAGATATATATTTTCGATTTTCAGGAGCTCAGTTGTAGACAGTTCTGGCCGAGGATAATACCCGTCACCCATCAATGTGTGGATTAAAAAAAAAGGTCTATTGAGGAAATCTCATGAGAAAAACGCACGTAAAAATGTGCTTCCACTGTGCTTCCACCGTTCGGTGAGAACTCCCGATGCACGCGTCATATCGCAAAATGACGCCAATAGCGCAAATTTGATTAAATTTGTTTAAACTAAACCGCGACCCTCACCAGGACAAGCGGTTTCGAAAACGGATGGATGTTTAAACTATGTAAAACAAAATGCAGTTCTCAGAATCTAAATTCCCTTTCTCGCATGTAACGGTGGTCCGCATTTGCGTACGCGCCCATGTAGCCACTCGACATCCCGACTGTGGGTGCAGTGCGGAAAATCGGGTCCCATCCGCAGGCGGTATTTTGTGACGTCGAGCTTCAACCAAACTCTGCCGGCCAGATGCGCCGCGTCGTCTCGCACAACTCGTCCGCCGTCCTTAACCGGGCTCAAACCCATCTTGCAAACCGGCGGCACCATATGCCGAGGCTACGGCAAAGGACCGCAACCGGCAAAGTGACCCCGGCCTCCATTGTGTCCGTTACGGTACAATCCAGGCAAGCGTGAGCAATCGGGGTCAGGTTGACCCCCGTTTGAAGTGTACACGGGAGGATATTTTGTAACTTGGTGCTGCGTTTCAGTTTCTCGAAAAGGGAGCTGTGGATCGGCTCGCTCCCAAACAAAACTGGGTTGGGGAGGGGGGTGATCATGGGAGGATGGAATTGCCGCGAGTCGATTCCAGCATTGATTTTTGTTTTCCTTCTCGAGTGTCAATTTATATTTACACCACGGGGAATGTGGCGACCACCTGGCGACTGTAGAGGCAAAGGTCAGATTAAGCGATTAGATACTTCGGGTGGAAAATGAATAATATCGATTTTAAGGTGGCTGGGTGGCGCAAATTCGGCACCGCTACGATCCTGGGTTCGAATCCGGCAGTGTTATTTGTGTCAGGATTCTAGTTGTTTCGGGTCTTAAGTCCCGGTCGATGACAACCTGTGGAAGTTGAGCCAAGTCTTAAGCTGTGGATTTCCTTTAAGTCCACAGACGATAACTATTGCCAGGGGTGAAAGTAACTGAAATGTTTTGCCAGTGTCCTCGTATCACGACCCCGTTCCCACCTCGACTGTACCAAATGTGTTGGCCACTTTCTTGCCGGTATGCTGGACCGAACCTTACTGGCTTCCTTTCACCTCTGACTCTGGCCGAGATATGTTTTTTATTTTAATGACTATATCTGATCCAAAGAGCAAGACTTGACCAGCATTCCACAGGTTTCCATCAACTATACTGTTACTAAACTATCTAAAACACTGCCTAAATATGAGCTGTTGCCGGTCATGAAACAACGTTGTCAAGTGTAGGAAGTTGATGTTTTCAGCTCGGACAACACTTTTGCGCAAAATATTCCTCTCATTCATTAATTAATTGTCAGAAACCGCTTAATCCCGTACAGGGTTGCGGTGAGCCGGAGCTCTATCCCGGCAGACACAGGGCACAAGGCAGAGCTATACCCAGGGTTGGACGCCGGTCCATCACAGGGCACCGGGGACAATTTAGTCAGCAGGCCAATTAACCTATGCAACAGCGTGCATTTGGACTGTGGGAGGAAACCGGAGTGCCCGGCGAAAACCCACGCGGACAATATTCATCTCATATTTCTAAATATCAGTCAGACCAGTAATGTGGCATACACCAATCTGATAGCAGAGTGTGTGGGAAAGTACATCCAATACCATGTACGTATACAGTCCAAAGGCCACTTGGAGGGTTCGATTGATAGAGGTTTGTAAATATCTCTCGGGCAGCAGTTCGCAGACACACGGTCTCACAGCGCTCTACAACATTTACAAATAAGTTCCACGTGTCACGACACAATGCAAACATTGCATCGGAAATGTAATTACCAAGAAGTACTGATGGAGGTTTTCGTGGCTCGATGTGTGAGAAATGCTTTCCAAAGTTCACTCAGAATGCCTGAGGATGCCTCCAACGTGGGAGACGAAATGTCGCGAACGAGAGTGGGGGAACGCTCGACACAGCAATTCCGAAAGAACGGCTCTGAAGAGCAACCATCATGAATCGAGCCGTGAACAAACCTACAACAGTACAAAACACGGAACGGCCCCAGAACACGTCGGAGAGCGATACCGCCATACTCTCACGCAAACCACGAGTCAAACAGCTTCCAGCTAAGTAGTCAAGATGTGCACTTCATCGTGAACCATACAATGGCATGGCCATTACCTGCAGCGTGACTATAACGAGCAAGCGTCCCTTTCTCTCGGGAGACAATCGATGTCATTTATATTTAAACTGTACCGTTACACACAATGCAACGCGATGCATTGTAGCAAGAGTTGTGAATAGCGTCGCATGTTGCATTTTCCCATCTTTACCCGGAATGTTTTTGTTTTTCTCAGAGCATCGCAGTGTTTATCCGTTGTACACATCAGCATGTCTCAGGTTTGAAAATTGCTCGAGAGTTTTTCTTTCGGGATAGCCGTGTCGAGCGCTCCTCCTCTCTCCTTCACGAATCTCATCCACCATCCAACCGAGGAGTAAAAGCCCAGAGCAATACACTCTCTTGGCGTGCACCTTCTCCAGTGCAACAAGTTCATTTCAAGCTAGCAAAAATAAACGACAGCTCGTGTCAACTCACAATTGCGCCAAACAGCAGACAACCACAACTCCTGCTCTGCTGCCATGCCCACAAACAACTGAGGGGCCAGACTTCGGAACCGATTTATGACCCAATTCCCTCCGTCCGAGAAGCACATTCCTAGCCATCCACAAAGCACCTTATCTATGAGACTCAACAGGAGTCATCCACGCTTGTTATTGCACAGCGTGCGGCAAGCCGGCGCGCGTACTTCCACCCTTCAGACCGAATTAATTTTCCCGCTCTCAGACCCGGCATGTGGGAGGCAGCTGCCATTTCAAACTCCGAAGAATTCCTAATAATGTAGGGAAAGGGTGTAGTAGGAGACGCATGACCTCACCCGTGTCGACTCCTGAAAAGAAAAGACAATAAATATAGTCCTCCGAATCACTTGCTTTTGCACGAACGTGGGATGTAAAGTTTGATCTAAATAAATAATGATTGTTTTGGACGGTGTGCATATCACGGGTTATATTATTTCAAATTAAATATGAACTTTGTGAATGGACTATACATAAATACATCGCTATTATTATTATTATTTTGTTGATTACATGCATTGAAGACACAATGCATACACGGTTTATCACCTACCAGTGACAAATGAATCACAAGTCAGTTCACAACAAAAACTCAACACAAATTGTCAATAACAAGGTGGCCTTAAAATAAAAAATATAGGTGACGTTTCAGGCAATGGTCCTTCCTCATGGCACATAAATGAGCGCCATTGACGAGTGTGTTTGGTTTGTGAGTGTAAATGGTTATTCATTTTGTTTTAGTTTGGTTAATTTCATATTTTTTATTTATTTTTGTCAATTCGCGTGTTTGTTGTGTCGCAGGAATCCCGTAAAGAGCTTGTTAAATCACTGGGTATTTTTCTGCTGTAATAATAAACAACTAATAACAATGATAATTGTTTCTGTTAATTGCGCTTGTGCACCGCCAACACAGCAGCACGACCGTATAATGTGCGACGGTCTATTAAAATGTGTAGTCTTTCTTAAAATTACCCACATTGTAAAAGTGTGCTTTCCAACAACAAGACAGCCAATCTGCTTATCCTCTGTCGCACTCTAAAGAAGGGCTATTGCGGAAACATCAGCCCACCACAAACATCGTTTACGTTGTAAGGGAGTGCTCGTGACGAATGCGTCCGTGCGTTTTCTGAGTTGATCCTGCACATTTGCAAGCGGTGTGTCATTTAATTGAGCCGGGCAGACGTAACAGCAAGACAACCGTAGCCAAATCAATCACTCCCCTCGACTGCTCAATGCAATGGAATGAAGGTAAAGGCCATTTGAAGGAATCCACTAACCACTGTGGTGTAACGCTGCTTAGCCCGTAATACTATCATTAGGGGTGTAATGGTGCAACGATTGAGCTGTATCGATTCGTGAGCTCACGATACGTGTGCTGCATCGGGTATGAAATGTTGTTTTTCAATTCGTGTTTGCGGTATTTAATTTAAATGTCGTTCTGGAATCCCTGCCACAGATAAGAGACTGCTTCAATTACTGGTGTTAAACAATTTATTTCAGAATCGAATCTCTTCCCAATTGATTCAGATCGGCAGGATGCAGATGGGTGAATCGTTACACCTATACTGTAAGTTGGTGTGTGAACCAACACAGAGTATAAACAATGGCTGTGATGAGTGGGTCTTCCATCAAGACAGGAGCATGTCTTTAAACTGCGGAAGGAAACCAGAGTACCCAGAAAAAACCCAAGGGGATAACATGAAAATGCCACACAGAAAGGCACCCAGGCCGGGAATCAAACCTAGGTCCTTCTTACTGCCAGATGGCAGCGCTACCGACTATGCCACCGTGCCGCCCATGTCAATTTTCAAATCAAGTGAAAATACAAAATTGCTCTGTTCTAAAAAAACTAGGACAATGATTTCCAGTCTTCCACACCTCCCTGGCCCTGCCCAGCACCGTTTCGCCTTAGAACAATAAACATTACGCAGTGTGAATAACCAGAAGATAATTTACTGCCAGTTATCCACTGCTGGATGAAAACCTCCCCACAGCCTGCACGTCATTTAGGGTTGTTAAGGACATACTTCACTACGCTGGTCAGTGCAGGTTGGTGAAAGGAAACATCCAAAAACAGTTAAGATATCACTCACCAATGATGTTAGCAGTAGCCGGTAAATCCAGCCCAGGTCATTGGGGTCATAGCAGTGCGCTAACCATTGCACCACCACTCCACATTTAACACTGCGTTTGGCATGTTCACAATGCAGAACGGTACTGTACGGTGTTCCGTAGCATTTCTGTTTTTTAATTTATGTTTGGGCGTCTTATTTTTACTCGCCAAGGGCCTTGGATTTCCTTTGCATTGTTCAAATTTGAAAAACCCGACCGTTCACATTTTTGGGTGTAGTTTTTTTTTCCAGTCCGGATTTAATAGGTTCCTTGACCGTTGGAGAACCGATCCGTACGCATTCTCCACGAGGCATTTTCAACCACATGGTTCAAATTTGACTTCACGGTGAAGGCCTGCTGCTGCTGATGCTCCTGCACCATGTGCTCGTGATGCGCCGTTAGGGTGATGACATAATCCTCGACAGAGGCGCATTTCCATCTTGTGATTGTCACTAAATGACATTCACAACACGACAACGGGAAGTGATGCTTGATGACAGAGGTCACACCTTTACGTCAGGCTGCTGACTGGATTTTGAAAAATTTAACGCATCACCTATAAAAAAAACAGTCACCTTCGTTGCGAAAGAGCCCAGTGAGCTGAGAGAAGGAATTCTCTAAGACTGACTCTTACGCTGGCAGCACGGTTGCGCGGTGAGTAGCGCTGCCGCCTCACAGCAAGAAAATCCCGAATTCGAATCCCAGCACGGGTGCCTTTCTGTGTGGAGCGCGCATGTTCTCCCCGTGTCCGCGTTGGTTTTCGTTGGGCGCTGCAGTTTCCTCCCACAGTCCAAAGACATGCTGCCACATAGGTTAATTGGCCTGCTGACTAAATTGCCCCCGGTGCCCTGTCATGGACTGGCATCCCATCCTGCCGGGATAGGCTCACCGCAACCCTCTACAGGTTTAAGCGGTTTCTGACAATGAATTAATGAATTACTTACACTCTGAAAATAAATAAATGTGCCTTCCATCCCCTAGATGTTCATGTCTCATGTGTCTTGATATATGGCTGGGTTTAGACAGAATATATACCCGAATTGTATTACTTTCCTTTTCCATCAAACTGGCTCGCAATCAAAACACAGCTTGAATAACAACTGACTGACTATAAATTAGCAAGTGTGTTTATGTATGTATGTCCTCACTGAGGGAGCTGTGTTCAAATATTCCATAGGCGTGCATTTTATCTTCACGCTTATTGATTACTCTTCCGAAACTCCAGAGAGCCAGCAACATTCCCAACAGGAAACAAAATCCAAGTCTATGTAGTCACGTCGGCAGTAAACGTGATCAACGAGAGACGTCAGAAGAACGTGTCACACGCGTGGAACAAGATCGCCCATAGGGCGAGTACTCTGCTAGTGGGTGTAAGGTTAAGAAGCAATCTAGAGCTGGGACAGGAAACACCCTGAAACCTATGCCCAGCAAATGCAAATACTGTCGCCAAGTCCAACCTCCATCACCTCCCCGTCTAGTGAATAGTGGTGCCTGTGGCAACAGAGGTGTTCGTGTTGTGGTATCTCATTGATGGAAAAAGGGCGGCACGGTTGCGCGGTGACTAGCACTGCCGCCTCACAGAAAAAAAGGCCCAGGGTTTAAGGCCTAGGGTTTGAATCCCGGCTCGGGTGCCTTTCTGTGTGGAGTTTGCATGTTCTCCCAATATCTGTGTGGGTTTGCGCCGGGCACTCCGGTTTACTCCCACGGTTCAAAGATATGCTGCTGCAAAGGTTAATTGGCCTGCGGACTAAATTGCCCCCGGTGCCCTGTGATGGACTGGCGTCCCATCCTGGGTATAGCCCTGCCGTGTGCCCCGTGTCTGTCGGGATTGGCTCTGGCTCACCGCGACTCTGTACAGGATTACGCGGTTTCTGTCAATGGATGGATGGCTGTTGGGAGAAATTCCCTTTTGAGTGTCTATGTGCAAGTAAAGCAGCATGCCCAGAGAACTCACAAATAGAAGTGAGCACAGTACTACAGCAGTAGATAAGGAACCGAACTTTCTATACTAAGTACCGGCCACCACGCAGCCCTGCAGATTATGTCAAAATTGTATTCGTTCGGGGGGCTCTCCGTTCACAACAAATCCTGGGTCTTAAAGTTGTTCTTCTTCGGAGTGGAACAGCTCATTATACAAACACATTACACGCGCAAAACATTCGCCCAAAGCCAAA
Source organism: Geotria australis (assembly GCA_036362915.1). NCBI lineage: Eukaryota > Metazoa > Chordata > Hyperoartia > Petromyzontiformes > Geotriidae > Geotria > Geotria australis. The sequence goes on along the minus strand of JAZEWU010000019.1, from coordinate 4,132,985 downwards.
CAATGCGAGAGTACCTCTTTATCCTGGCCATCAATTAACTATTTATTTGTTTTCTCCAATTTACCGCGCTCTGGCTGGGCCCGTGTCGTGCCACCTCACTCACTTGCGTCACGTTACAGTGGCCTGCACCCACACAAGCTATTAAGTGCACGGAGGTAATAAGACTTTTACGTATTAAATGTGTGCACCATTTATTTGCTTTCTCTGCCCCCTGTCCAAAAACTGCGGCAATTAGTTACGTTCAGCACAAGTTGGCAGGCGCGTGTGTACAGCTCCTGGCTCGGTGGCATTGTTAGCTCACACAGCCCGACCTCGAAATCACAAGTTGGCCGAGTTCAAATACTGGTGAGCCCATCGTGTTTTTGGGGCAATTAAATTACTACCACTTTGTGATATAAAAAAATTATAATATAAAAATATACGAGGTTTTACCCTTTCTGGCAATGAAACAAGTGTTCAGATCTTAAAATACCAAATAGACACCTTTGTGACAAAAACATGCAAACAGAATGCTTTGATACAATGTGCATTGTACCTGATAGCTTTCTCTGGTGTGGGCCAATACTGTTAAAGACAATGCACAATGCCAGAAAGGGTAAAACCTCATATCGTGTTTACATAATTTGGATAATCTGAAACTAATGAAAGCGAAAATGTATTATTGTTATATACGAATGAATACATTTGGGCTGTTATTGGAATCAATGTTGGATCAATACTCGCCCTACAGTTTTCAGTGCGTGTTAGGAAACAACGGCAAGCTGCCGTGGGAGTTTTTTTTTTAAGAAAATACAATCCTCAAAAGGGGCTCCCGCTAAATAAACCAGTGAACTAAATTTAGCTGAAACGTGTTGATTTTTGTCGATCATCAGCGTGCTTGTAAAACAAACAGAGCTGAGAGAATTCAGGTGAGTTGCGTTCGGGATCACGCTCGTCCATCACGCCCTTGTTGACCTTGTGATGTCACAACTGGTAAGATGTTGTCGGCCCCGGCTGTGAGATTGTGGCACAGGTCACGCAGCCAGGCACCCAAGTCTTGTGACGTGTTGACACGCGATTGGTTCCCTGCACTCGGCTCGCTGTGGGAACGTCAGCTTCTCGGGTCAAGCGCTGAGCCAGGATAGTCACTGCAGGCTACGGTCACTTCCTTCAATGAGCCGCCTTTAGAACCCGATTTCGCGTGTTTGTTGTGTGGCAGCAATTCCGTAAAGAGCTTGCAAGCTCGCTGGGAATTTATCTGCTGCAATCATTTACATTTATCTATTCGAATTAACATTATCAGCCTAGCTGCAATTGCAAAAGTTGATAGGTGGTTTTGAACTTGGGTAGCTACCGAGGATCATGAATGTTAACCCGGGGGTAAAGGTTAGCACTCTGGACCTGCGATCAATAAATAGGTCGCTGGGACTGGCGCGGCAGTTGAAATAATTGGGCACGTTTCTGAAATTCCCCCGCCTCTGTCTCCATCCTGTAGTATCAATGGGTATCCCACGGTAGGTCGGTCGGTTTTGTATGGTGGGGTAAAGCGTGGGTACTCCCACCACTTTAAAGACGTCTGCCCGGATCACCGCGACCCTGTACGGGATTAAGTGGCTTCTGATAATGGATGGATGGATGTGGTACTCTCTATTGTGCAAGCGTTCATCCACGTTTTACGATCCTCCCCAGGCTGTCACCATCACTCACGACCCTGCAATGGAAAAATCTCGCTAAGCCGTGCGCACAAACTGAATATTAGTCATGTTAATCCGCACATTACTACTCGTAGAACATTTAATTCGTGCCGGATAAATGTGGGTAATAGGATCTGCCCACTAGCATCCCACGTGAAATTGGATAAAGAGTTTCACTTTAGTGAAGCATTCACTCACTCGGCACACCTATACAATAAACGCTTGTTGTATGACAGACCCTTAAAGAATGTCAATTGTCAAATGTCCAATAGTCCATGGTGGCTCTCTGGCCTCTGTATATCCTGTAAAGTAGGGTCATTGCACAAAACATTAACTATCATCTACTTTTTCATTTTTAGGCCAGTGTTATTGACAAATGTGTTGAGTGGTTTTTTTAAAATACATTTCTATGACGTCACATCCCGGTCAAATATAACACGTGGAAAATATCGGAAAGGATAATGTTTTGCTCGTTGGCTACATCGTAACAGCGCAGAATGTGGTGTATTTTAAGTCTTGCAATGGTTACAAGTTAATGTAAAGGTTCCGGGCTTAGTTGCAAACAAAAACAGACCTGCCAGTCTAAGTAGTGGCTCAATAAAACATTTGCGACGAAAACAATGTTCCATTGAAACGATTCCAGCAGATTTCCACCAACCACATTATAAGCCCACTCGTGTGAAACCCACCGAGCGGGTTTGTGCAAATGTTGGTGTTTGGTCAAAGCAGTGCCAGTCCCACCCACACAGCCTGGCATTCCATGGTAAAACCAGGCACGCAGCTCAAACGCCCTCCATATGTACACCGACATCACCACCAAGTATGGATAGATTACTCCTGCAGATGTCCGCCGCGAATCGTGGGCATATGGATATTTTTAAAAGTCGTGTCAAATCCAGAGTTAATTCACACATCTCGGGTTTTTCTGCCCAGCGCAGGGCTGTGTTTTTGACTCGTTTGGCAGCAACGAGTTATAAAAAAAACAATCGCCGACAATCCCCACTGGAAGTTGTGTTTGGGTGTCTGTTCCAATCCGCCCTTGCATCAATCTCTCATCAAATTTACAAACGTTCAACGATAAAAGTTATTAAACCCGTGAAATACAACTTCAAATAACATCCCAGTATATACAGAAACAGCGTCACCTTTTTTTAAAAGAGGCAGACAAACAAAAACTCTGGAGGGCCACTCAACACAGTCAACTTTGAGCAAAGTTTACCGAACGTTGATCGGAAGAATTTATGATGGGTGATGGAGCCTTCATCATCGGGCTACCCCCATCCTCACACCCCACATGACAGATGTACTGTAGACCGCAGTGATGTTACACTTTACAGTAGACAGAATTCAGCGTTAGTTCTGACCGGTTAACGGAAACTGGCAAGTGCACTTGAGTCAAGTGTGGTCGTGTCTGAGCCATGCAACACACACACACACGCTAAGACAATACTGTGGCAGAACGGTCTGCTTTGTGGTGGCTTTGCTTTTGAGTCCAAGGGTCATTGGTATGAATTGCCCTTCTTCCAGATAAAAAAAAAACCCTCATTAACCATCTGCATCACACTATCGATATATTTCAATCCATCCATCCACTGTCAGAAACCGCTCAAACCTGTACACGCTTGCGGTGAGCTGGAGCCTATCCCGGCAGACACAGGGTGCAAGGCAGGGCTATACTGTACCGAGGTTGGGACGCCAGTCCATCACAGGGCACTGGGGGTAATTTAGTCCACAAAGATCCAATATGAAGCACTGGATTCCTAGGTTGCCCTACAAGTGGCAATAATCCCCAGCCACCCACACTGAACATAACAACAAAACACTAATGATAATTGACAGCCAATCCACACCACAGGATGAGCAGCACTGCACGGCAAGTGACCTCGGTGGTTGTTTGACCATACTTCACCACGTTGGTCAGCGTGAGTTGGCAAAGCAGGGGAGATGGAGAGGGAGCAAATCGGCGGCATTGCGACACGTATGAAAGGTTCTTTTAGAGAAGTTATTTAATATTTCCACACCGTGACCCTCACCAGGACAAGCGGTTTAGAAAATGGATGGATATTCCCCCAGAACATGTTCAGCACATCACCAGCCACGGATGTCCATCCATAGCCCGGGATCAAACCCATGTTCCAGTAATTTACAGTGCGAGGCGCTAACCGTTGCGCCTCTGCTCTCTCCCCACACGCCAATAAAAACTGAATGCAACGTAGTTTTGCCTTTCCCAGAACCAGAATTCCAGCACGAAGCCTATAAAACGCGGATGTAAACAAGACATCCAATAGCCCCGGTACAGTATTAGAATTGCATCCCACCCTGTCTATCCTTAAGTGGCAGCAAGTGAATAAGAAAAAAAAAATCCTCCAACATAAGCATATTTGGATGTAAAAGAATTGTCCCTTGTGTGCAAATGGCCAAAGGTTGTGCTAACAATAGCGCTCAAGTTATTCTTTCCAACAAAGGGACAATGCTTCGGCGCCTGTGCCCCTGGAAGACAGGCTGCCCCCGAAGGAGACGGGGGAGAGAATGGACAAAACGTCGCAGACATTTCCTGGGGAAATCTCGTCTTGGACACTTCCCAGCAACAATGCAACCAGGCGGCCTTCACGCACACAGCTGCTAAGGTAGCGCGCCGGCACGTACGGCAAAGCGTGTTGTCAATCCACTGCTGGATGACGGCTTCCCCCCCCCCTCCCCATGACGACACGGCTTGTGGGGGTTGATATATAGTCCATGCTTCACCACGTTGGGTCATTGCGGGTTGGTGTAAATGCGGGGTGGAGGTGCGGATCGCCAGTGGAATTCGCCGCGCTGGTCTCCACTGCCCGCAACGGCTAATTCACTCTGGTTGCGGTCTTCCCTGAAAACCACACTTTTGAATCTCAATGGACCGATACGATATTCAGTTACAGAGAACGTGCTTCGGCCGGTGGGGTGGGGGGCAGTGAATAGCGTGGCCGTCTCACAGCAACAACAGATACACGGGTTCGATTCCCGGCCCGGGTGCTGCCTTTCTGCGTGGAGTTTGCATGTTTTCCCCGTGTCCGCGTGAGGTTTTTGCTGGTTACTCTGGTTTCTGCCCACCTTCCAAAGACATTCTGCGGCATAGGTTAATTGACCTGACTACATTACCCCCCCCAGTACCTTGCGAAGGAATGGCGTCCAATCATCGGCACATCCCTGCCTTTCGCTGCGTATGCCGCGACTCTCGACAGGATTGAGCGGATACTTATTATTATCATCATACATTTATAACGCGCACATATTAATTGAATGTCGAAGATATTCATTCGACGAGAGAAGGACTCAGAGGCGCGAGGAAAGTGCAGAGAGGCGGAGGAGGCAGCCAGGCGGTTTGCCGGCGCCATATTGCCACACATACTGATAAATGCTGATGAAATTACTTGAGTTTTTTGACAGGGTTGTTGTGTTCACTGATGACACAAGTTGGGAGTGACCGACCGCGAGCAAGTCTCTAGAGGGAGAGCGGAAGCCACGCGGCCTGGCATTTAAACACGCGACACGCGGGGAGAGCGTCACTAGCCAGTTGGGGGCAGCACCGCACGGGAAGCAACTTCGCATCCATCCATCCACTGTCAGAAACCGCTTAATCCTGTACAGGGTCGCGGTGAGCTGGAGCCTATCCCGGCAGATACGGGGCACAAGGCAGGGCTATATTGTACCCATGATGGGACGCCAGTCCATCACGGGGCATCGGGAGCAATTTAGCCAGCAGGCCAATTAACCTATGCAAGCAGCATGTCTTTGGACTGTGGACGGAAACCGGAGTGCCCGGCGAAAACCCACGCGGATACGGGGAGAACATGCAAACTCCACACAGAAAGGCACCCGAGCCGAGATTCGAACTCGGGTAACTCTTGCTGTGAGGCGGCAGCGCTACTCACCGCACCACCGTGCCGTCCGCTCAACGGTTCCTTCCAGATTAAATAAAAACAGACTTAATTCCGAACTTGAATTTCTGTCGCAGGTTGTGAGTTGCTAAGGAACGCACCTAAGGCACGCATGCATACCTGTCCCATTGACTCAGCTAACCGGCTAGATGGGACACTCAATCAGCCAGACCCAGCGATAACTACCCACGACACGATGGCTTGTTTACATCTAATTTGGTTAAGCACATGGCTGCCCCAAAAGTCAGGCGAATATTGGCAGGTACCGTGCATAGTGCATCGGCGTTATATAACCAGTGAATGGATATTACAGACGCACCAACACTACTCGCAGCACCAGGCTAAACGTAAACACACGACGACCAAACGAACGTTTCAAGGGCTCGTGATGCGAGGTCGATTTACCAGGCGCGTTTAATCACAAAACACAACAGCGCTACGTGGACCACAATAACCGTATCTGCGCGAATTACAGACTCGTTACACACACACACCGATGGTACTTTGTACAGATACTTACCGGCACACAGCGATGTTCCAGGATGTATCACCTGAGAAAGGTATACAAATATGTGACTAAGCCGGGAGTAACAATAAATTTCCACCCAGATGAACAGGAACACTCAAGTTCCCCATTGCTAAAGTACAAACTCAACAATGCCCCTGGCAAAAGCGCCAGTTGAACACTCCCGTAAATATATAGGGCCACAGGCAGCAAGCGGCTATGTATTATTAACAACCTAGCAGTGGTGTTTTTGTCTGTGTGTATGTGTGCTCCCCTTACCACCAGCCATCCAAAGTTGCCTCCGCACTGTCCCGAAAGCCCTACCCTGCAAAGTGGAAACCAGTTGCCAATTATCCAGTGGAAGCAGACCCGCCCAGCACACACAGCTTGAAGCCACTCACTCACCCCCACAGCCAAGCACTTACATTTAAAGATGCACAAGATAAACACAAAGCTCACCCGTATAGCCCACCCAGGCTGTTGGGGCAAGTGCTGTTAGAGAGCACATATTATGATGCATGAGCGGGTGGGTGGCCAGCACCACGCCCCGCCTGCTTCTGACTCACAGTGACACACGCTAAAGCAAAGTCACACACATCCCCCGTATAGCCTTAACAGACTGTAGAGTCAAGTGCTGTTAGCGATCACCTATGATGGCACACGAAGGGCTGAGTGGCCTGAACCACGCCCAGCTACCACGTTCGTCTATCGAGTGGAGATGTTTACACATTTCACAAGGTTTTCATGTGATGGTGAGTTGACCTAGCGGAGACCAAGGACTGGTTCGGATAATCGTCACTGGTGTTGGTCATGAGTGGGAATGGAACTTGGGTGGCAGAAGTTGTAGCTCAGCCCGCTAACCGCTGCACACCACTGCTCCCCACACAGTGACACGCACACTCAAGCAGCCACACACACCCACAAACAATGATTACATTATACACATTCATGAATACTAACGCATTCACTGGATGGTACACGTTACCAAGATTCTCCATTTAGCCTGATAAACAGTGACACACTCAGACACAAATATACCTGAGCAGCATTTAAAGTAATTTAAAACATACATATATAGTACATTCACAACGTTCTCATGGTTAAACTAGTTGCCCTAGCAGTGTGACACATTTTAAGACATACCAAGATAGGATCCCCCGAATAGCCTCAACAGACTGTAGGGTCAAGTGCCGTTAGCGAGCACCTATGAAGGTCGACACGGCACACGAGGAGGTGGGTGACCAGCACCACGCCCGTCCGCCTTTGTCTCCCGAGTGGCAATGTTTACTCACTGCACTGGGAACTCATTTGAGGCTGAGTCGTCCTAGGGGAAGGCCCAGGACCGGTTCAGAAAAGCGTCACTGGCGCTGGCCGTGAGCGGGATTCGATCTCGGGTCGCAAGGTTTGTAGACCAGCGCGCTAACCACTAAGCTACCGCTCCGCACAACACAGCGTCTCTCACACACACTCACACACACGGGCCAGGTAGAAGCGTTCACGTCGCGATCCCTGTCAGGTAGTACTTGGTATTGCCTGCGAATTCTACCAAACACTTCGAAGCCAAGCTGAAAGACGACGATGTCCAGAAGCTAGCCATCGTGCTTCGAAGAATCGCAAAGAAGAAGACACACACGGGCAGGCAGGCAGGCACACGCAAAGCCACACACGCATTTGCACACACCCCAAGAGACAAACACACACACACACAGGCCACCCGACCCCAACTTGTGATCAAATTACTCCGGCTCCACGCGCTCATGGCTGGTCGCAAGAGGAGGCTTGAAAGTCCAAACACTAAACAACTCTTTGCAGCTGCAGGGTGTTTAGCTAGTAGAGTTGTAGGGCAGCCTGCTAAGGATAATATCGGTCTGGATTTTCATGTTGATCTCTTTAGATTAAAACACCCCCAGGGCCTCCCCCCCCCAAACTTCGCTTGCATGCTTAATTCGTTAAACAAGATTGAATCCGCACTCCTGTTCAAACTCTGGCAAATTTGCAAACAGTGCGCCACTGACAGTAACTAATAAGTGTTACACGACCATTGGCGAAAATTGGACATCTTTAGGGCGTTAACAAACTTCGCGCCTGTTTGCTATTCAGTGCAGGATTTGGGTAATTGTCACACATGTATACTCTGACAAATGTACCCACTGGAGGTTTTTTTTTTGGGGGGAGGGGGTAATTGCAGTGA
>JAZEWU010000019.1:4106487-4118162 GCA_036362915.1 Geotria australis | reverse complement strand
ATTCAATGCATCAGTCACTGATCGAGCAATTATTCTGTCTGTCTATCAGCGTAATGTGAGCAAAGTATTTGGCACAAGTGATGTGTTGGCATGAGCACCGCATTCTTACCTGTGTGTACGGTTAGCAGGATCAAACAAAAAAAATCTTTCGAGCGCTCTGTCGAGTTGTGTTGACAAATGTAGCCCGGTGGTAGTTCAATGTTACCGGAGGCGCCTTCTCTGCTTCTCTATTCGAGCTCTGTGTCAGTTGTTCGTACCCGTGCTGCACGCTTCTCCTATATATAGGGGCCGGGCAAAGCTGGGGGTGGGTGTGGGAACGTTTCCGGAGGACCGTGTGTGGATGACGGCGCTGCTGGGTGCAGAGTGGGAGTGGTAGAATGGTGGTCGCGACGGCGGATTCAGGAACGACGGTGGTGGGAGGGGGAGAGACACACGGCTCGAAAAAAAAATCCCCCATGGCCAATGGTTTCCATCGTGGTAGCCCCAACAAACGCGGCCACCAAGCCACCAAGCCACCCACCCACCCACTCGGCCGCCCACGCCTCTCCTGCTAGGATGACACTATGTCTACCACGCTGGCAAATGGGCTTTCAACCAAGTCACAACCGCTCCAAGTCGTCTCGTCAGGTGCGTGAGTCACTGGAACGTACCGGCAGCGACGGCATGCCGTAAATCTATACGATGCAGGCACGGGCTGGCTTTGCGAAAACATTTCAAGAATTTCGATTACATTCGACACCTGCCCATTGACCGGGTTCGATTTTTTGTCTTCTGTCGCTTATCACGGATGAGTGAGTTGTGAAAACGGACTTTGTCAGCCCAACTTTAAAGTAATAAATAAAGGCCGCCGCTATGAAGAAGTTAGATTTCACGCTCGTTCTCTTATATTTCGCGGGCCGTCGTGTATGCCCAGCTATCGCCGTATAATCTATCGAGGTCACGTATCGACACTCGCATAATACAGGATATTTTAATATGGGGTGCATATATAACTGATGTACATACAGGGTGAGCCCAAACATTTATTTTCCTTTTCCTCAATCATTTCTGTTTTAGTTAACCCTTATTTACTTCGGATGGCTGATAGAGTTAGTATACTATTGAAGAACAGCTTGCAGTGAGGAGCATATGGGCGGCTCATGAAAAAATCACAGACCAGAAAAAAAGACGCTTCGCCTCCCACCTTGGAAGCATGATGATGCTTCCAACGTGGGAGGCGAAACGTCGCGAGGGCGAGCGCTCACTGACACTGCTTTCCCGAAAGAACAGCTCTGAAGAGGAAGCATCAACATGTGTTGGCTCGCTTATACCTATTTAAAGTAGTCAACTGAGCCACTTGCTACGAGACTGAAAAGCATGTGGCTCGTCTGAAAGATGCCGCAGCCATATCCGTCCTTGCGGTGGATTAACGGGATGCCACCATGTGGCAAGGGGATGCACGCTTGCAACACACGCTGTTGAGACGCAGCGATGCTCGCTCCCCTATAACACGCACCTACACCTGAAGCCGCATTCGAGGTTTGTAGGATTTATGTCTGCTGAATTCCTCAAAGCCCGGGGTGATTACTTTTAGGAAGGGGAAAAAAACCGGTCCGGAATGCTTTTCCGGAATTGTTGTGGCTTGCCACATCCAATATTGCCTCATTCTATCGTCATGATATTAATTTAGTTTTTTTATAACAACAAGCACACTCACAACGACGGTGAGTTCGTGCAAGATTGTGGGTTTTTTTAAAGTGTAAACTAGTGAATATTATAATAATAATGATAGCATTTTATAGAGCGCCTTTCACCCGAGGGTTATAAAGCGCTGCACAAGGGCCGCGGAGAGAACGGCATGTCAACGACAGAAAAAACCAACTAATTCAACAACGACAGAAAAAAAACAACTAATAAAAACCAAAGCAACAAAAATTAAATGATTAAGGCTGCTTCGAATACTTTGAAAGGTCGTGACCTGGGGTTTCATCCTTTCGCAATATGGTGCTGTGTCTTCGTTGTATTACCTGATAATTTTATATGTTGTGTGTGTTGGTTAGTTCAAGCGTTTTTTGTGTCGCAGGAATCTCCCGTCCAGAGCTTGCAAGCTCACTGGGTATTTTCTGATGTAATAATATCTATCTATAAGATATGTTTTTAATATTCAAATTTTCTGTGATTAGTCATGGGGTTTTTACATTTGTGTGTTGTTTGTCAGTCTGTGTGCTGATGATGTGTTTTAGCCCTGTTCAGCGCCTTGTGACCCTCGGGTGAAAGGCGCTCAGGAAATGTAATTTATGTTGTTATTAAGGTATATAAAATTCTATTATTATTATTATTTATCTCGTGAAATAAAGGATCATTACGAGTAGGCGTACATTATGCAATAGTGGTCGTGCCGTACACCAGTAACCCTTACTCCAAGCCAGTCAGAGTTTCTTGAAAATATATAGAGAAAATGTAAACCCTGCTCACAGCTCATCTTTAAAGACAACCAATTCCGTCACAATTATCCCGGACGTGATAATTAGGCACCGGTTGTGAATCGAATGTCTCTGAAACCGATTGCTGCTCTTTGAAAAGTAGATTTATACAGGCATTGGCATCGACAATAAAACGTGATGCGTTCGTCAATGGGGGTTAGGATCGTGCTGTAGTTGTTTCACGCACTGCGCAATAAACCTCAACGTCTGCGTTTGATTCCCGGCCAAGGCTCACATGAAGAACAAGTGACCTCTGACCCATTCCTGGGCGCCCTCCGCCAACCCAGTCGGGACAAATATATGCCAATAGGTGTCAGTAAAGCTGTCTTTTTAAACAATACTCATTTCCTTAGAGATTAAAATAACACGCATGGGGTAATCCGTTTTATTTAAGCAAATTAAATGTGCTTATCAACTGGCATTGAAACAAAACCCCATCTATTGTCTACTGTTCATCTAATTTGAGTCATTACAACGGGTGAAAAGCTCTGCAGGCAGACACTCTAAATCAGCTCTTCCTTTTGTTCTAGGTGACTCATTCACGTTCTATATATACACACACACGCAAAGAAAACATGCTCCTTCTGCCAATAAAATTCTAATAATGTACACAGGGTTAACCCGCACGGCATTAGAATAATACGAGTTTGCATGGATATATAATAGAAGGCAATTGTGAGTTAACCCTGCGGTCAGAACAACACAGACAGAGGTATTTGGGCTGGATTGCGATCATCGCAAATGTACCAGAAAATATTCTGTGTTGTGGGGTAAAAACGCTTCAGACGATGAAGCGATAGATAAGGAACATTGGGCAAAAAAAAACATCTCCGGAATAAGGGTGAGTATATGGCGCCAGACTTCACGCCGCCGACCACTGTATGCGTTTCCTCCGTTACTGCAGATGTCTGGTCAGTGGCTATAATTGTTATGAATTGTAATCAATTACTTCCTTCATAGATAAAAAAAATAGCACATATGTAAAACATAACGCAGATGCAGTGGCATTGTAAAGTTACTGTAATAGTATCTGAGCACTTGCTTTAATGTTGGACAGCTTATATTATCGGTCATAAACTGTCAAGCTTATGAGAGAATTCAGCAGTGCGTTGTATTAATACATTCATTCAATGAGCTTCGTAGGGAATGTCACTGGTGTGATTTGTTAAATATACGATGTTCACGAAAACAGGTACCAAGTTGTGTTGCACCGTACGAATATTCATTTAGAATTGACCTGGAGTGCATTTGTCTATATAGGCCACAAGCAAAAAACGATCACGATATAAAATAAGGTCAAATAATTTATGATGATTGCTCTCCATAGCTGTTTTTTAGGGATAGCCGTGTTGCGTGTTTCTTCTCATTCGACACGGCTGTCCCGAAAGAACAGCTACGGAGAGCAATTATCAATCACAGATCCATTCGTGTTATTATCACACATGTATGATCTCCTCACTACGATTACAGAAAAGCAAATAAATGGTCAGTTTAGAACTTCACTCACCATCAAAGGAAGTCGGTTTTAGCAGAGGTTTTTTTCTACCATTGACCACAAAACACACTATTGATAGATTACCAAAGGACGAGGGAATTTCAAATATGTACAGAGTTATGCGTAGGTCCTGTAGACTTGGAATAGGTATTTGATTCTGTGGAAGAAACGGGCACAAACGATATCCCATCACAAAGGCTCTTCACAGCTATACTGGAAGTTGTGCTCTGAAAACGTGTATTCAAGAATACGAGATGAATTGTGGCATTACAGCAATGGCAACAAGGAGGAGAGACTTTCATCCAACTGCGGATAGAACATGACTGCAGCTGCTAATGATGGTAGTCATGCTAACGTGCCTTTACCTGTCTGAACTTGGAAAATACCTTACAAATGTTAAGCAAACTCTGACAATGTATACATGAGCAGTCATATCTCAACCTTCATACATGTTATTCCTTGCTAAGCAGTGCCACTGTCTCCAACAGTTCCCATCGATTTTTTTCTACTTCAAAATATCTTGAAACCATGTTGTCTTGTGTCCTTGGTAAACTGGTGAAAGCAAACAAACACAAGCCATGCTCTCAACAGAGGCTGCTGTCCCTCGTGCCGAATTTCAAAAGGGCAGTGATATTTTTGGAGCACTCCGCTGTTGCGTGGTGCACTTCTGGCAAACATACACGTCCGACATTTTGTCCTCGCCTTGCTTATTGATACTAACAGAACATCGATGGCAGTACAACTTCAAGAGAATGCATCGTTTTTTACTTTAACGTCTAAGGCGTGCTGTGCACTTTCTACAACTCCAAACATAACATGTCAACACGCATTGACATCCGCGCTTGTTTTATGCAATTCAAGTTTCATATGTTCGATAGTTGCCTTTCAACGCTGCTCTTTCGGGATAGCTGTGTCTATGGGATAGCTGCATCTTCAGGCGCGTTCCTCACCTCCAACGTGGGAGGCGAAACGTCGCGATGGTGAGAGGGGAGCGATCGACACGGCTATCCCAAAAGAACAGCTCTGAAGAAACAATTATCACACGTCGAGCCGTGAAAATCTACATCAGTACTCTCATATGTTTGTAATTTATTGTTCGTTAATTTTTCCCCTAACCATCTTTTTTCACATTGTTGTTGGCCTGCCCTTGTGCTGCACTTGCAGCTGCTCGAGAGAGAGAAACAGGATATCGGCCATAGCCAAATTCCCCTGCTCTTAGGAAATACTTTTATCAATTGCTTTACTTTGGGGACAAAAGCACACACTTACACACACCAACATAACGCCTGTTTCTATGCTCACGCCACTGCTGGTAGGAGGGCCTCCATGAGAGGGGCTCTACCAGAGCTCTCCTTAGTGCAGGGTATTTTGGCCTACTCTTCCACGCTGGCCAGGTGTCCTGAAACGGGTGTAAGTACCCACACTTTATCCCACCACGTCACCTGCCAATCAGCTGACGGTGCCGTACGCATGTATGCCGTGCCAGGAGATCGAACAGGTGGCATCTGGATAGTCCGTGAACAATTACATCACAACAGCCAGATTCCACTGCATAACTTATGGGCACAACCACTCTTGCCGGTAGACATTAAAGCTGATTTTTTACTTGTAACTCTTGCCGCGGTGGTTCCATCTGAAACAATGAAACAGCGTAGTTGTCTGATCGCTGCTTGGAGCCTCACCCAGCGGGCTCTTCCTGTGGCCACGTGGCTCACAAGCCCCCTAGTTTCAGACCGCCACGCCAAAATGCCCCCCATGGGGCCAACTACACAGCTTGCCCACCGGAAAGTCAGGCCAAGTTAAATAACGTCAGCACAGTTAGTCTGCACTTTCTCCTGCTGCAGTAGGAAGACTGATGCCTAAAGCAGTGAGTGGGATTAAGATAATATTTTTTTTTTCTATGTACAATTAATGCATCTTATTTTCGTGTGATTTATGCGAAAGCAGTGTTTTGTTTACTGCACATGAAAGCGATAAAATAGTTGTTGGCATACTATTGGCAGTCAAAGCATAATCAGCATGTGGTCGATTAACTGAAGTTTAATTATGAAGAGATGTTTGTAAGCTCAGCCACATTAAACTGTCAGCTAATTATGAAGCCCTTATTAATCTAATCTATATCTATGAGATCTAACCATATGAGCAAGATCGATGGAGGAAAAGCTAACACTACATTTTTGGTCACAGTACCATTTCCCATAGACGTTAAACTACCAAAAAAAAAATCGCTAATATCTTGTGCAATCCAAAATGCGCTTTTTAAAAAAATGTTACTCGCACTTTCAACGACATAAATGTAGAAAAATAGAATGAGGTGAGGAAGGATCGCCGCTTTCTTTATAAACGATTGGATCTGAAGGAAACTTTAGGAGCGCTCTCAGGCGGGAATGAAGAGCGGCGGATTTGAGAATGCAAAGAGAAGAGAAAAAGATACAACATTTAAGTCAAAGAAACCAACATAACACCAATTCGCTTGAATGTAAATAACAAGTGCAGCGTTGCTATAAAATACATGACAGGACAATTAATAGATGATAATAATAAATTTATTCAAAGAGAGAACGACTCCGAGGCATGAGCTAACCTGCAGAGAGGAGGAGTCAAGCCAGGCGGTTAGCCGGCGCCAACCCACCAGAAACTGCATCCTATATACTATGATGTTACTGGTCAATCAATTAATGAGTTGTGGGAGGAACCGGAGAACAGGGAGAGAACACACAAACTCCACACAGAAATGCACCCAAAGCGGGAACCAAACCACCTCGGGCAGGACTTTCTTTCCGTGAGGCGTCCAAATATCTAACATTTGCGCAACACGGTTCGGCCAAAAAAACCACCACTGGCACCTTGTTTCCACCCTCATGGAAACTATGGGGTGGGTTTAAAATGCAGGAGTCACATGCGTCAGCGTGTGAAGCTATTTACCCCACCCGGTGCTCATGAGCGAGGAGCAGGATTAGAACACGCTTGCTGCAGACTCTGTAGCCGGTACAAACATGCCCGCACCTCCCACCTGGGAATACCTGTCTCATTTGAGGTCCATCAAGCGTGACCTGTCTGCACTGCGACTGTTCCGTTGTGGCTTGTCTGATACCACAAGCATTTACTTGACAACAGAAGAGACGTAAATAAATGTCTCGGGGGCGGAGCGCGCAACACAAAACTTCAAGCATCCGCGCCTCACGAAAAGAAGGTCCTGCCTGAGACGGTTGTATTTCTGCCTCGGCGCTTTTCCGTGTGGTGTTCGTATGTTTTCCCACCGTTATACATGGGTTTCTCTTAAACCCACCCATAACTAAAACACACTCATTACTTGCCCAAGCGCACGATAATATATAGGACGCCTCGTCTGGAGAATGTTGGCAAAAACTTGCAAGAAGAAATTATCAATGTCCAACCAAACCCCGGAAAACCGTACTTGGGTTATAAGCGGCTGTGACAACTTACACATGTTATCCATTGCATTTGCTAATAAGCTATTTGTACTACTGTACTGTACCTGCTTAATCCTGTTCAGGGTCATGGTGAGACGGAGTCTATCCCGGCAGACACAGGGCACAAGACAGGCTATACCCAGGATAGTACGCCAGTCGATTGCAGTTTAGTCAGGTGGCTAATTAACCTACGCAGCATGTCGCTGCAGTGTGGGAGGAAACCAGAGTACCCTGCGAAAACCCACGTGGACAACGGGGAGAACACACGCAAAGCTATTTGCTTGAAATAAAAAAATATTTCAAAAAACGAACTCTCAACATGGAATTAA
The DNA here is from genome assembly GCA_036362915.1 of Geotria australis. NCBI lineage: Eukaryota > Metazoa > Chordata > Hyperoartia > Petromyzontiformes > Geotriidae > Geotria > Geotria australis. The sequence goes on along the minus strand of JAZEWU010000019.1, from coordinate 4,110,442 downwards.
AAATATTTTCTAGAACTTTAAGAGTAAAAAAAACCGCAACAGCTAAGTAAGCAGCATGACTTTGAAATTCTCAATGAAAAAAGATACACACACACACACTCATGGAAACCGATATTTTTTTCCCAAAACATCGTGGCCGTGAGTGGGTGGATTTTTACAGCAATGGATCCATAGTTGCCTCTGTAGGCGTAATTGTTAACAGAAACTGTGTTTCGCACCGCCCTAAGGTTTAGTCAGCATAATTCACTGCCCTTATACGGTAACAGTCACTGCATTGTATGAAGTGCGTTCCCGTCCTTTCAACACAGGCGTAATACAAATGCTTTCATGATGGCAATCCAAAGGCTTTAGTAGCGCATTCCAACCTCCAACGCAACAGCCGATGGCACACTTCCAAACCCACAACACCGTGATACACAAACCAAACTAAGTCAAATTTAAAATTAATAATCGCTCATTTGTGTGTATGTTTAGCAACACCGGAGGGCAGAGCAGCGATTGCTCACAACAGCGAGCGGAGCGCAGGGCAGATAAAACTCAGCGAGTTGACACAGTGGAGAGCGCAGGTGTGGCTTAGCCAATGCAGTGAGATAACGTAATGTGGAAATTGCACCCAGGGAGATTGGTGTGTGTCTCAGTGAGAGATTGTGGAAAATAAAGGAGGTATGAAGAATGGAACTTGGCTGTGCTGACGGGTCCAACAGTGAGCAAGGTGGGGGCACGTATAAATACTGTGTGCTGTTTTCCCCCCATCTTAGTTTTGTACAGTGCTACGCGACCTTTGGGTGAAAGGCACTTTAAAGTGTAAATTGTTGTTACTGCTGTCGGTTTTCACGGCTCGATGTATGACAACCGCTCTCCGTAGTTGTTCGCGACGTTTCGCCTCCCACGCTGTTGACGCCTACAACGTGGGAGGCGAAACATCGCCAAGGTGGGAGCAGGAACGCTCGACACGGCTATCACGCAAGAAAACGCTATGGAGAGCACGCGAATAGCAAACGTGAAGATAGAAAAAATCAAGTTGGCGATTACGAGAGTTTTGACCAAAGTGAATTCAGCGGGCCACCGATTTGGCACGGAGATACGACGCACCTCAGTTTGTGTCCTTACATGGAAAGCACGGACGATCACGCCGTTGGAATGCACCGACTGTGAGGAGCAGGTAAAATACACTCGACTGCAGAGCGGCAGACTGGGCGTGTAGTGTCAGAGCAGACGCGACAGGTGCAGTCTGTCCTGGAACATGACAACGATTGCGAAATTTGTGACAAAACAAACAAAGTTAGTCAATTCGTTTTTAATCTAAGCGGGAAGGAACCCTTGAGCTATTATCTCTTTTTAACAGTTGTCCAGCGCGGAGGAGTAAGTATGTTACGACATCTCAGGACACCGGGCGCAATTTCGTCAGGACAATGAACCGAGGCAGCGTGTCTTTGGATTTACCAAATCTCACCTTTTCAAACGTTGAAATGTTTTTCTTAATCATTCTAGAGTATATTCTCCGAATTCTATATGAGAGGCGCTTGGTGCAAGTTTAAATAAATCGGTTCAGCATTGCATCTTACTTTGTCCAGCCACGTATTCCTGCATAGTGGCGTAACTGTAATTATCTGCTCACATGTGGCGGCCTTTACACATATTGGCCAATAACTCCAGTGAGTCAGGTATATGATGGTACACTAAAGGTGCTTTTTCAATACAGTATCACTGTGCAATGTGCAGCTTGACTTGGATCCCCTGGTATGGTGAGGGTCGCCGCGACCCTCACCATAACTCAGCATATTAGTCTCAATACTTTAAGAACATAAAGCCAAAGCCTACCCTGGTGTCAATTCAGGTTGTATTTATTGATGAAAAACGTTCCTGAATTTTTCGGCAAAATAAATTGTAATCCAAACTCTGGGGAGGACTTAGATGCTGTTTATACAATTAAAGCTGATGGATTGCAGATTTGTTTTTGTTCATATCTTATGGTATGCTGTGCTTTTCATCATCAGTAGTCATGATCAATTCACTGCTGGATAAAGGTCTCCGCAGGCCATCCCTATTTATCACTATTGTGCACTATAGCAAAGACAAAGATCGAGTGTATAGCTTTAACGGATTGTAGGGTGAAGTGCCGTTAACAAGCTCCTATAAAGGCCAGCACGGCAGACGAAGGGGTAGGGCCAGACCTACGCCCAGCCACCTTTTTTCTCCCTATTGGCGATGTTTTACACAGCGCACCAGGTTCTTATTTGAGGCTGTCGGATGTAACAACCTAGCGAAAACTGCGCATCACTCTCCATCTCCTTGATCGATGTTCTAAGATGCGTTCTCGGGAATGTTTGCCACCCCATCACTATTCCGGACCATCGACCACCATCCCTGGTATTGATGTGTCCTGCCCAATCCAACTTACTGAGCAGTTACGTCTTTATCCTGGGAATGTTCTCAGACACACGTGTCCGCCAGTTTTTAATTTAACGTCACTCATGAAATCGAAACGATTAGAATCGAAATGATTTTTTTTAACCGCAAAATCTGACCTCTCATGGAGATATTCACAAAGACAAGAGAAATCCAAAAGCTATGAGATGTGTTTATTGATTTTTCTTTTATGTAAGTGCGTAACATCGGATGATCGTCGCCAAAGCCCAGTCCGGGAGATCGGCTGCCCTTTTCACCCCTCTCTCTCGCTGGACTTAGCTTGTCATCTCACGCGGATGGTATCTGTGTACGTACTAAAAAAACGGAGTTAAAAAACATAGATAGCTTCCATTAAAAACGTACAACCTGTTGGGAAATTAACAAGACTCGCTCCCCCCTTTAATCGATGACCGTGCATTCCATCACGTGTGTTAGCGTGCGGATCACGGACGGGAACCGTGGCGGAATGTGTCGCGCAATGAGCGACATAGCTGTGGGCTTCTCGAAACGGCGGATGCATGTGGCGCGGAGGTCTGGCGCGGAGTGGGTAGTTGGCAGAACGCGGTCGCTTTCTTGAACCCTGCACGCGTTGTCAATCTGGTGAGCCATTACTGCGGCAAAAGGGGATCGTTATGTAAAGCATTACATGTGTTGTGTGAGGGAGGCAATAAAATAGTCGGGGTGCCGCTGCGGTGAGTTAGTGCTGCTGCTTCACAGCAAGAAGCACCTGTGTTCGAATCCTGGCTCGGGTACATTTCTGTGTGGAGTTTGCATGTTCTCCCCGTGTCCGCGTGGGTTTTCGCCGGGCACTCCGGTTTCCTCCCACAGTTCAAAGACATGCTGCTGCATAGGTTAATTGGCCTGCTGACGAAATTGCCCCCGGTGCCCTGTGATTGACTGGCGTCCCATCATGGGACATAGATTAAAAGAACACTTGTTCCATTACAAAGGTATTTCTTGACTAACACGATAGCTACATGCCAGAAAAGTTTTGTGGAAGCCAAAATTGTGTTAGTCACGCACGAAAGATAATGTAAGTAGGGGGTTGCATTCCAAGACCCAACTCAAATCAACACATTTATATTCTTACAACTGTATTATGACTATAATTCGGTCACTGCTTTTGACTTCACCTATTTTTATGTATATCTTATGTGTGAAAGTCATTTAGAGAGAAAAGGAGCAAGTAAAAACACAAGTTAAAGTGAAATAATTGTAGCAGTTTTACCAATTTTTCCACAACAGGTTTGCAGATGAGCTGCTCTTCACCTGGTTTTCAATCTACATTGAGGTCCATGTTTTCTATGCTTATCATCAATGTAGACCTTGCCTGGGATGACCTGCTAGCTGCTAACAGTGTTGCAATACCACAGCTTGATTTAATTTTCTACGCATTTCTACGAATAGTTTGTCGTGTCGCTGCGTTGAAGTCAGTAGTAAGGAAAATAATATGTGTGTGCTCATTTTTCTTGTCGCGCTTAATCAAATCGAGTTATTGCTCTGTTATCACTTTTCTAGATTTCTTGCTATCACTAACAGGCTGGCC
>JAZEWU010000019.1:4092718-4106401 GCA_036362915.1 Geotria australis | reverse complement strand
GTGCTAAGCCAATGGTCTTAGTTAAGGACTAACCCTCTTTCGGTATTATTGTTAAATCGGATTTGTGTGAGTAAAACGTGCGTTAGTCAAAGAATACTTGTATACAGATAATCCTAAAACAACATCATAACAAACTGTATCTCTACAGACATTTACTTGGTCACCCGTATTGCAATATAAAAACACGAGTTTAACTAAATGTTTGTTGAGTTGTATTATTTATGCTTGTTGCTTTGGTTTAAAAAAAAAAGCCAACTTTTTAATTTGAGCTGTGCAGATGTTGCAATTTGCTGCTAAAACATGTTTCCCATAACGTTTCGTTTTGGTTCAGTGTTTTTAATCCTCGCTTGGTAACATTGGCCCTCCGGGAATGTTGCAGCAGATTTATATCATGCCAAAGAGCGTGCATGCTTCAGCTACGCGGGGACACACTGCTGCATTTCCAGACCGCGATATCGCAGCCTGGCATGCCTGCCTCTCTGGAATCTTTCACCCTCTCGCGTAAGCTGTGATTGCGGCACACAGGAGGTGCAGTGTGATGGGAGCAGAATAATAAACTAAACGAGTTTGTTTTTTTACGACTGTATGTGTATAGCGGCGACTTGGTGGTTCCCGCACGGCAACTACGGAGCCCACCCACCTGAGTTTGGTTCCTGGAAATTACTAACGGAAGTGACAAGTGTTATATGATTCGAGAATTCAAGCATCGCACATGCTGCATTTGACATTCACTGTTTGAACCATCGACTGAATCAGAACATCAACAGGCTGAGAAGACGGTGCAATTTCTGGCTTGTATAGTAAACCACTGGCGTACGCGCTCCTTCAATAAAGCAACCGACGGAAACTCTCGCCTGTAGCCCGCTCGTGGCTAGCAGTCCCCCAACATCGGCTATTTTCACCTCAAAATAGAACCATTACGGGGGGCGGTGCGGTGGTGCAGTGAATAGCGCTGCCGCCTTACAGCAAGGCCCCGGGTTCGATTCCCTGCACGGGTGGAGTTTGCGTATTCTTCTCGTGTCCGCGTGGGTTTTGGTACTCCAGTTTTCCTCCCACAGTCCAAAGATATCCTGCCTAGTTTAATTGTCCTGACTAAATTACCCCCCAGTGACCTGAGATGTTGTAACTTCCTTACCCCCCCCTCTCCCCGATGGACAACTGTTAAAAAGAGCTACATAGCTCGACGGTTCCCTCCAGCTTAAATAAAAACTGAGTCAATTGTGGGATGTTAGTGATTCACGAAATAAATGATGGCCATGAGAATGGCCAAGCACAGCTTGCACCTTATTCACGTCAACGTTAATTATCGTCTGGCAGCGTTAGTAATGGGAATTAATCACGGCATATGAACAAGAATGTAAAATGCGTTGGCTGTCAATGGTGCAGCATTGCAGTAATTTGCTAAGCTGACATGTCAGATTAGAATAATAATAATATCGAGTGAAAATTATTTCTTACCGATAACTGTTGAAAATTGCTTTCCAAATCTGTTCTTTCGGGATAGCCGTGTCGAGCGCTCCTCCGCTCTCCTTCGCGACATTTCGCCTCCCACGTTGTACCGATGCTGCTGAGTCAATCTATCATCACACATTACAGTACCATTTATCATCCGTGTGTGGTTGCATTGGCTGAGACAACCTGTTGTTTAACCTGCCCAAATTGTGTCTTTCCTGCTGTTTGTCTCATGACTTGTTATGTTTGCATTACCTGCTATGACGCATGGATCGCAAATGTGGACAAATTGAGAGGTGCCCAGCGCAGGAAGTATCGGCACGTGATTGGATTTACGCTGAGAGACAGAAGGACAAAGCGCTGATTAGATAACATTTATAGGTTCAAGACATTTTTATAACTCTTGAGAAAAGTAATTGGGCTGACCAAAATCAAATGCCTAACTAACGATTTAAAAAGTATATTTGTACTAACAAACTGATTTATCCTTGTCGTGAGCTCTTAATTAATCATCGGTTACAATTGGCACGTGAAGTGAAACGTATATCAACACTGGCTGTTGCGTGAGTCAGCATTACTGACCACACCCGAGTTCCATTTCGTCTGAGAAATATTGCCTCTGAGATCACCGAGTGGGTTATGAAGAGGCGCAGGGTTCTGCAAAGTCACGTTTAATAAATGCAAGGAGGAAGTGAGACAGAGCTTTGAGCAGGCTCAACTAAAGGCCTCAAAATCAAAAGCCCTCAATTCAAGCACCTCTACAAATACCTTTTTTGTCATCACCGTCTAAGCCAGGGCTCGTGCAAAACTCCCCAAATCGCCTCTACTCGTAACTTTTAACATCGTGTTAGCCCTGGGAAACATCAACTTTCAGATGTGGTGACAGTGCTAAATTAGCACATAAGCGAGGAATGTGTGCAGGGCCTTATGAGAGTGGTGCCCAAAAACAATAAAACCAGTGCCCAGAAAACTATTCATTCAGGCATCGGTGACAAGCAGCCTGCTGCATCAACAACCGCCAAAGAAGTATGATCTTATATGAGATCCTGTGAACAAATCAAGTTACACGTGTCCGATCTTACCAGATGTCGAAAGCTAAGTAACCTAAGCCTGGTTATTTCTTGGATGTCCGAGAGCCCAGTGTGGTATGTTTGGGCTAAGAGGTGGTCACGGGGTTATGGTATGGCATTGTTTTCTTGAATTTATCTGCGTTGAGCTTTGAGTGTTATCCCCTTGTAATGTGTGAGGGGATTTAAAGTTTAAAACGTAACTTGTTTAATTAGGTGAGATCCCAAGCGACTTAGGGTTGGTTTTATTTTAAGAGACTTAGGTCACTAAAATGAAAAAAGCAATTCCATAAACGAAATACAGCATTTAAGCAATCAGAAATCAGTGGGAAAACTAGCAAATAGAATTTAGCTCAAGAAAATCGTTGTTACTGAAAAAAATAAAAAAGCAGCATACATACATAAATATTCATTCAAAAAATTAGATTTCCTCTCATGAAGGCTGGCTCAGGGTCATTATCTCAAACTATTAATACGAATTTAATGTTACAATCCATAACGCGTTACACAGTATTCATCCAATGTCGAATGTATTTGTTCGAAGAGTGAACGACTCAGAGGCACGAGGAAACCACAGAGAGACGGGATAAGGCAGCCACACAGTTTGCCGGTGCCAACATTTGGCAGACACTGTGTCCTAAGTAGTATGATATTATCGGCCAGTTAATGTGTGTTTTACTTATGGGTGGAAACCGGAAAACCCGAAGGAAACCCATGCAGAACAGTGGAAGAACACGCAAACTCCACATAGAAATGCACTCGAGGCAGGAATCAAACCGCTTTCTGGGAGACGTGGATGTGACCACTGTGCCACCCTGCCGCCACAACATCACTCAGAGTAAAATGACGTGGCAGGTTGTCTCTGGGCCTCCTAGTTTGTCCCCACGTGAAGCCAGACACTCAGTATTGCAGTCGCTCAAACATTCCCGATCACTGTGCAATGCTCATGAAAAATAGCAACAGGAAATGGAGCTGCTCCTGGGTCTCTAAATGGAATCGTGTTTTATAGGTTGCGAAATCCGCATGATCATCTTAAATTCTTTGCAGTTAAGTGAGCTCGTGTCGATGCTTGGCTTCACATTTTCATTAATCGGACCTGGCCAAAGTATAAAAACAGCAACTACTGTTGTTTGCCACCCAGTGGCGGTGACGTCACCCCGGTGCTCGTGCCAGGTCATGTGCACCTCGAGGCCACTTGAAATGTCAAAGGCTCATTGACAGAGGATTATGGGACAGACCCAGGTGCCATGGGCTGACTGATAGAGATGCCTAGCAGGTGCACACCATCTGTGCTCCCTGCTGCGCTAACTCGCCGCGTCAAAATATAAAGTCAGTTGCACATGTACTCAGTAAAAACACAAATCCAATGTACTCCAGGTCTACTAGATGGTCCAGATTTTATAAAGCAGCTCAACTTCACACTTTTATGCCTTACAGAATAACGCGTCAGAACATATCGAAAGGTTTACGAGCCCCCAATACCCGCAGAGCTTCATTCGCAATAATGCATCCCGACTGACTTGCGCATTAGTCACGAAAAATGTGTCTGGGGCGTCCCGCCGTTGCCACCGCAGCGCAGGGATCAGCAACGTTTGGCGCGCGAAGGCTCTGCCACCCATAAGGAACACATCTGGGTGCGCCAGTTTTGCAGGGCTGGTATGGGCTGAATGGACACGGCACAGGAATTTCTCTGGCGCCAATTAAATTCAAGACGAATGCAGTCTTCTTCGTGTGGTGTGTTCGTGTATGTTTGTCGATGTTAAGATTGGCCTCTGCTGAGGAGGCTTAGGAAGGACGCTGCTGGACAATAGTTGGAGGTCGCCCATTAACAACAACGGCAGAGGGGTGGTGCTCAAAACGAGCGGAGCGAGACATGGGCGAAAGACAGCGAGTTGGCACAGCTCGGTTGCAGGTGGCGTGTCTGTCATCTCAGGCAGTTGACCCAAAAACACTTGGGTCTGTCCCGTGACCACCTGTCAGCAAGCCTTTGCTACTTGACGTGTCCTCAAAGTGCACCTTCACGAGTGGTGTGTTAAAGTCACCACCACTTTGTGGAGAATAGCAGCTGCTGTTGATGCACGCAGATCAGCAGCGTCTCGGTCAGAACACTGCGTTACAAACCAGGTGAACAGAGTAGCACCCTCGCTCACCGTGCATATAAAGTGGCGAATAATCTAACTGGTCCGGGTCCTTCCCTAGGTCGTCGACGAAGCCTTAACTGAGCACCTGCTACAGTGTGTAAACATTAACACTGTGTGGACACAATTGTGGTCAGGTATTACATCAGCCTCACCATCCGCTTCGTGCACCGTGCCCTGGCCGTTGTAGACCTTTTGTCAATCACAGTACTTGTCCCAACAACCATTACAAATCTTCTTCTTTGCGATTCTTCGAAGCACGATGGTCAGCTTCTGGACATCGTTGTCTTTCAGCTCGGCCTCGAAGTGTTTGATAGAATTCGCAGGCAATACCAAGTATTAACCTGACAGGGATCGCGAAGTCTCACAAGTTCACTGCCTACAAATGTTACACAGTGCTAACCGGTCAACGGGAAGGGGCTGATGAGAGACAGTGAGAGTGTGAGTGACAAGTATAAGGAAGCAAAAAGAACAAGCCAGAGGATTTGAAAACACCCCAATATTGGGCGGCAAGGTGGTGCGGTGAGTAGTGCTACTGCTTCACAGCAAGAAGCTCCTGGGTTCAAATCGCACCTCGGGTACATTTCTGTGTGGAGTTTGCATGCTCTCCCCGTGTCCGCGTTGATTTTCGCCGGGTACTCCGGTTTCCTCCCACAGTCCAAGGACATGCTGCCTAGATTAATTGCCCTGACAAATTTGCCCCTGGTGCCCTGAGATGTTGCAACTTGCTTACCCCTTCTCGGTGGACAACTGTTAAAAAGAGCTACATAGCTCGACGGTTAATTCCAGCTAGAAAAAAAATCTGAATGAATATACCTCTGGCTTCTTGCCCAATGTCTCAGAGCAATTCATTGCTGGAGTTCCGATCCAACTTACTATGCAGACAGCGATAACCACTGTAATGTAATACTTGGATGCATAAACAACAGTTGCTGTCTGGGAGTCTACAAAAGGGAGCTTAGTGTGATTCGTTACACAGCTATGCACGCATTACTTTGTATTAACGTTCCAGAAACTCCCCTAAGCTTCGCTTTCAATTTTTTTTATTAATCGTTAGAAAAATTGCACCACGTACATCGAGATTAAACGAGCAAGTTCACAAGGTTTAGAATTGTTGGGCCTTGTATTTTGAAATGACACAATTTAACAGGAGTACTTGGTATATATTTATACAGAAATGAGAGCAACTGCCCTAGAGGCGATCCTTTTCCAAGTGTGTTAAACGCTCTTCAAACGTCAGGATAAAGGTGAAAGGGTGCTTAATGGGAGTGAGAAAAATAGGGATTTAAAACTGAAACAGTGTTAAAGTGGGAAGTCAAGCTGACAAAAGGACATACAAACCTTGGTATTGTGCAGATATAATTTGCGCTTATGAAGGATGCGAACCCGGTAACCTCAGTTCGATCAAACAGTACATAGATATAACCGGTAGATACTAACACGTGCTCCATTACATTTATATCTATACCCTTTTGTTAATAGGGCCCCCCTAAACCTTGTGTGTCGTGGGGGTTATCTAACCATACTTCACCACGTTGGTTAGTGCCAATTGGTGAAGGAGAGAGCATTGACATGGAAACACAGTTGTTTATAATCAACTGTATTTATCTGCATCTCTTCCAATTGTCAGTGACACAGCACCGTCCAGGCTCATACATGCTTGAGCTTTTGAGATCTGATGAGACCAAGCACATTCCGGGGTGATTTGGTCAACGGCTCTTAATATTGGTGGTTTTCCAACAATGAGACCTAATTCACCATGCTATAGAACATGACGCGTGCCTGTCATAACAAAACATCAAACACAACTGCCAATAGTACTCTAACAAATGTTTGTATTTATGAACGTGTACGATGAATCGCCACGTTGCAAAAAATTCTAACTCCCCAGACATCATGCTGCTTTGTCGACTTTCAACATGTTGTTGGAACATCTACTCACTAACAACTTCGTTCTTATAGCTAAGATTTTGATTTCAACTCGTTCCAAGATTAATATAAACATCCACCACGAACCCCTAGGGCCGTGTCCCGGGACCACCAACGCTTGCAACGGCTTGCTAATACGTTCGTGGATTATGCTGCGGTCAGCCGCGATCAAGAGGGGAAGGATGACTGCGCCTGTGAGCTTGTCTCATTGGCAGTCTTTTTTCAGTGCCAGACTGAGAGAATGGCTTACTGTTGTTGCTCTGCAAAGTTTGAATTGCCCTGTCAATCAGCATTTAAATTTTTTTTTGTACCAGCGCACGCTCCCGACCGTGGGTTTTGCTCAAAGGGGACCCCCCCGGTTGCAGGACCCAGCGAGTCGGCATATTTTCTGGGTGAGGTTTGTCGAGGGCGTCATCCAGCGCTACAGACGACAGGTCTGTTTGGACAAAACATCAATGGCCGATTGATTCACTGTTGTTCAGCCGTTGCGAGGGCACACGGCGAGAATTGAGGAAGGGGGGTAGCTGTGTTCCGTTCACACAGCTCTAGGCCTGAGTGGATGGCACTGCCAACTCGCGGCAAAGCTGTGTCGTTAGGGGAAGTGTGGTTGAGCCGCGGTATAACGTTGAGCACAACGAGCTAGAGTCTCGGTGACCCGTGTATGACACCTGCCATGCACAGATCTCGTGGAATTTCTGAAAAATAAAAAAAAACACTCCCCACGTTGCCTAATAACAGAAAAGCATTGGAAATCAAACTCTCCGGGGTTAATGAAATTACTTACACTTTTTCAGAGAAGTCAGTGGCCGTCTAATAGAAAAAACGTGCCATAGGAAAGGGGAATCTGCACCACTGGCTGAGGGCCTTAAAGAGGAGATGAGTAGACCTATTGCTCAATTGAGTGGAAAAAAAATTAGCGATTTAAGACTGGCAATTTATATACGACCGTTGCCTGGGTTTTTCCCAGAAAAAAACTTTGAAATTAATAAACATAAGCAGGAAGCTCGACGGTGGCCAGACAAGATGTTGGCACATCACCTCCTGTTCCGCATTTGAAATGCACTTGCTAACAGCACCTACCCCTCCTTCGCGACGTTCAGCCTAGGTCTGCAATGCTAATTTCGTGTCTTTGTATTTGCCTTTGGCAACGCAAGTCCTGGCCACATTGTGCACGTACATGCTTTCCTTTTGCTAATCCACTGCTAGATAAGGGCCTCGTGGTTCGTCGGTATTATTTGAGCCATACGTGACCAAGCTGCTTAGTGCGGGTTTGTGAAGACGGGGGTGCCGAGGTGACCAAGGAGTAGAGAGCTGCAATGGATTTTGCTGCAAGTGGACTTCACTGCTTAGCACTTTGCCCTGCGACCCTAAGACAATGTTGTTCACACATTCAAGCACTATCCAGGCTCAACTTCGCTTAGCTTCTGATATAGGGCACATTCCGAGAGGCAATAATAATAATATGAGAATTGCTCTCAAGAGCTGCTCTTATGGAAATACCATTAAAGTCAGTCGGTTTTATTATATAAGCTGGAAAGAACCGTTGAGCTATGCAGCTCTTTTTAACAATTTTAAGTTGTCCAGCAGGGAGGCGTAAGCTAGTTACAACATCTCAGGGCACCGGGGATAATTTAGTCAGGACAATCAAGCTAAGCAGCATGTCGAGTGTTGCTCTTCACGGCCATTTGAACTGATAATGCCTCCAACGTGTGAGGCGGAACGGCGCGAAGCAGAGAGGAGAAACGCTCAAAACGGCTATCGCGAAAGAGCAGCCCATGAATAAAAAAAAACTCTAACACATCGAGCTATGGAAACATACATCATTACATTTAAAAATAATTACAACAAAACAAGCCAAACGTGTATGGGGCATCTCAATATTTTTGGTAACTAATTAACTAAAAGTATATAACGGCAGCACTTGGTGGCTAATGCTTAACAATGTCTGAACAAGATCTGTGCGAATGGATGCCAGTGTCTTGTCATCGTGTCAACCAGGGTTATGAGGATTGCCGTCTCCTAGGCTGAAAGTCCAAACTGTGTACATTAGTATTCAAGGTCTCCCCTGCTTGACTCACCAGCCAATGAATAGCTTGTGGCGATGCGATCTCAAAACGGAAAAACGCGGCCCCATGAGACGCTTCCATGGATTCCTACCCCAGCATACGGCTTGCCCCCTCAACATGTGTGGCTCTCATCATTTAGCATGGCTTACGCTGAAGCTCATTTTTGTGTTCAAATAAGGAAATTGTAGAGCTGTAGAGAGAAGAACGCAATATGATGAAATGGAAAGTAATAAATTGCTATATTTAAAGGCAAAATACCCTGGATGCTGACATAAACCGGTGCAGTACTTGAAAATAAAACACTCAACACATCAATCGATAAAACGTCCCACTAAGGTAAAAACATAGCAGGCGACGTTTCAGGCAATAGCTCTTGACAGTTGCTCCGTGTGTTAAGGAGGAGGAGTTGTTGATGAATGTGTTGAGATTTTTTGTTATTTGCTCTCACGCAGCCACCAACCAAGGCTAACTAACGGAAGTTCACGAACAAAGTTTCACTATGATGACACACGCGTCGGTTACAATTGGAAACCGTAAATTAAATACTTTTCATCTTGTGCTGCCAAGCATAGCAATTTCAGTAGTATACAAACATCCCCCTACACTAAATCTCACGCTCACATGCTGCTATCTTTCAATATCACATTCACATAAATTAGGGCCACCATTCTCAACCGGTGGGTCGCGACCCATCAGTGGGCCACGAGTGCCACTTTGAGGTCCACGGAGACTATACCCAAGTGAGCCATGTGGGCCTTCAGGTACAAAGGGTTGAGAACACCTGAATTAGGAAATGCACTAGACTGCTGCAGCCACTGGTTTGCTGAATCAGGCTAAACATGTATTTTATATTCTCTATACAATATTTTGATACGTGTATACCTTTGGTTGTTTTGTGTAACATACATTGTACTGACGTAATACTACGTATACTCGTGAAGCGACGGAAGCTATATTAAATAACGTTTTTATTAATGTGTTCAAAGTTTGTTTTTACACATTCGAAGTAATATTATGTTATAGCCAGTAGGCAACTGCAATGGGAATCATTACTCGTGCTACCGCTGTGCACGTGTTGGACCAATCGCTTTGCAAATGAAGCAGTTCCGTACATTTTAATCCACGGTGTTATGTTTGTAACCCCGCAGTGGCACGACCACACCGTGGCCGTTTTGACAAAAGCTGTCACGTCAGCTCATTCACTGAATTCACTTGTCCATTATGTACTGATGTTGGTTTTCACGGCTCAGTGGATGAGAATTTATTTCCGAAGCTGTTCTTTTGGGATAGCCGTGTTGAGATAGCGAAGGGGAGAGATGCAGCGCTCAAAACGGCTATCCCAAAAGAACAGCTTTGCAGAGAAATTCTTACTTCTCCATTTTGTCGGAAGAGACTTTGCACATAGAGGAAAAAATATTTATTTCATCATGAAAACCACATCTTCTCCTTCTTACGACCAGACAAGTCCTGCCTACTTACAAGTAAGTGTCCTTTTCGGGAAATACTGATTTGGTCACTGTCTTCTTCTTTGCGATTCTTCGAAGCACGATGGTCAGCATCTGGTCACTGTGATCAAGTAATATGGCAAATCTATTCACGGCAATTTAGGCTAAATTACATTTCTATATGCTGTAAATAGATGATTTATTTTTAAAAACAAATGCACTTTAAAACAACATAAGAGTTGAACACTCAGCTTCAGTTCATATGCTGGCATGTGTTCCTTTTCGTTGAATTTTTGGCAAAAACAATCTGATGTTGCCGATGACCAACTGCGGCGAAAATCGCTCGGAAAGCACTTGATCTCGTCATAAGATCGCAGACGTCGAAGCTGCATTGCGCCTGAAAACTGCCCGGATGGGTGATCATCATGCACCACAGGTGGTAACAGGATGTCGGTCTATTTGGGTGGCAGGGTGGTCCAGTGGTAACATCCGCGCCTCCTCACAGAAAGAAGATCCGGCCCGAGGCGGCTTGAGTCCCACCTCGGGTGCCTTTCTATGACGAGTTTGTGTGTTCTCTCCTTGTTGTGCATTGGTTTCCTCCGAGATCTCCAGTTTCCTCCCAGAACTTATAAAAAAACACTAATTCATTAATTTTCTGATAACATCGTAATGGGATGTAGTGTCTGGCAGGTTGTTGCCGACTAACCACGCGGCTGCCTTTCCCCTGACTCTCTGCGGTTTGTTCGTGCATCTGAGCCGTTTTCTCTTCGAATCAATACCTTTGACAATGAAGGAATACTGTGCCACGCGTTAGAAATTGCAATTATTGTACTCTACTTATATGCTTCCATGACAAGCATTGTGAAATATGGTCAAACAACCACCACGGCCCCCACGGCATGGAAGAAAGCCTCATCCGGCAGTGGATTGATATGTAGAATTCGTGATGCGTTTAATACCCTTATATATTTAGACACAGAACGATTGAGCAAATGCGACCCATTAATGATATAACAGCAACTAACTACAGTATTGGAAACCTTGATAACTCTTGGTTGGAAAACATCCTGGTCGCACACAAGTTGGGAATTTGACTGCAACGTCGTAATTACAGAAACTTCCCGGACGCTGTTCATATCTCGGATATGAACTGGAACCATCAGGTACTCATGGAGCCAAAGTGTCACCCTCACGAAAAACCCCAGATTTTCCCACTTCCTGCAGTGGCACATTGAGACACACATGTCTGTTGTCTACTGCTGTCTACTTCCTGAATGAGTTTGCCTTTCAACTAACCGTTACAGTCTTGCTAGGTTTCAAATTATATTTTAAGTGTTGTTTTTATTGTTTTTATTTGTATTATTGCCTTATAAAGCACTGCTTCAATTACAAGTATTTTATTATTTCACTGTTTTTGTCTGTATCCTCGGGCTTAAGGGGCTTTAAGGCACTTTATCATATAAATTCGTTATTAAAAGCATATGGACTCTTTTTAGCTTGGGTTTTATTTCATGGTAGTTTTTAATCTTATCTACCTTTTCAGCGTTGACATTTTTATTGTAGCTAAGTACAGTGCCTTGGGACTCTTGGGTAAAAGGTGCTTAAAAATACAGATACAAATGTTTTATTCACATTGTGCCGGTGAGAATTATTGCGGATATTTTATTCAGGATGGATTCACATTTGAAACACTTGTAATTAAAATATATGCGTGCCTAATATATGATCCGATAAATGTATTTATAACAAAGGTTTCAGATCAGAACAAGCTGCAAGTGACATTTCATCCGATTGCGGACAGCTTTAATCAGGATGTCCCTGTAAAAACCAACAGACGAATTATTCACCGTCCACGATGACAGACAGCATTGGCTGCTGCAGAAACAAAAACAATTCCATTTTGGAAAATGGTCAAAGTTACTCAAGTAATTTGAATAAGTCTGGATTGAAATAATGCTGGATATTTCTCCTGCTTCCTAACGGAAGCCCAGTGGATAATGGCCGCTCTGTCCCAGTATATTCATAATTACTAATGTCTTTTCCTGGATCCCTACAGGAACTAAATACCCCTGTTTATCACTGGGATTTTTCTGTGCCAATCTGCCAGGAGTTAATTACATGACTCGACACTGACGACTATGACGATGACGAAAATGTACATTTGTGGAAATATACTGCCCGTTAATTACCCTTGCTATATTAAAACTAAGGACGTTTGTGTAAGTAGTTCAAGTTAAATATACTGTTGCAATTCAAGGGGGAAAATGTTTTCATTCCACTTCTTTACACCGACTGCTTCAGCGAAATGTCTGGTTGCACGTGGCTTTAGAGACGAATAACTTGGAGGGGTGTTGGTGGATCACTTAGAGTTGGATCCATAGTGCATGATGAGCAGCCCACATACAATACAAATGAACGTCAGGCGTTATCTCTTGAGTGCTACCTCGTGCACACGTGGGTTTAAAAAATAAAGACTAAATGGGGCTCTTCTCAACAGATTACTGTACGCAAAAAGTAAAGGTTAAGCCCTGCAATTGCTTGCCCACTCCACTACTGGAGGAAAGTTCTCAACTAGAGGCACAGAGTCTATCCAGAGGATGGATATGGGGCCCACTATTTTACGCTGGCCAGACAGCTTAGAAGAACTGGGAGAACCCACACTTTACCCCAGCACATGTGACCTGCTGATTGTGTGCCATCATTTCATCCGCAAGAGTATCGAACTGAACCAGCGACCACCAAGATTGCAAGTCCGTACCAAGCATTACACTCAGTCAAACAGTTATTTAAGCTGGAAGTAACCGTTGAGCTATAAAGCTCTTTTTAACTGTCGTCCAGCAGAAAGGGCTGAGCAAGTCAGTAGATAATTTGGTCTATACCCGTTATAATAATAATAATAGCATTTATAGAGCGCCTTTCACCCGAGGGTCACAAAGCGCTGCACAATGGGACGCCAGTCCATCACAGGGCACCGCCGGAAATGTAGTCATGCCAATTAACCTAGTCTCTGAATATTACACCATGGCCACATCCAAAATAGATCAGGTATTATTATTATCGTTGTCACTAGGGTCACAAACTTCCAGACACCAAAAACAGGCACACAGTCACACGTATACAGCTGTGCTGCATCAATATCTTAGAGCGTGCGCATGACGGCAGGACGATGGAAGCTGCCTGAAATAGATCACGCTTCAACGCGTGGCACGTATTCCGAATGCAGTATCTGTAATTTCCCTGGCTGCACCCAGCATGCAAGTCTTTATTTAACCGACTGCAAGACGAAGCCATGTGCAACAACGATAAACAAACAGGAGGGAAAGGCTACGTTTGGGTCTCGGCTCGGGAGCCTTTCTGTGTGGAGTTTGCATGTTCTCCCCGTGTCCGCGTGGGGTTTCGCCGGGCACTCCGGTTTCCTCCCACAGTCCAAAGACATGCTGCGGCATAGGTTAATTGGCCTGCGGACTAAGTTGCCCTCGGTGCCCTGTGATGGACTGGCGTCCCATCATGGGTACAGCCCTGCCTTGCGCCCTGTGTCTACCGGGATAGGCTCCGGCTCACCGCGACCCTGTACAGGATTAAGCGG
>JAZEWU010000019.1:4057993-4088326 GCA_036362915.1 Geotria australis | reverse complement strand
ATAGATCAATACATTTTCTATATTGTTTGAGGAGGCGCACAAATATTGTTATTTACTTTCACCGTGGCCGAGACCAATCCAGTGCAGCTGGGAAGAGGCCACAGACACCCGCGAGCAAAGCAGCTTCAGAGGCCGATCCACTCTGAACCTCGCTCTCTCTATGGGCAGGAATGTGTTGTCTTCAAATCTGATGACTGATGAATAGGCATCAGACAGAGAGCACTGCTATGGCATGTGCCAGTGAAGACGCACGGAGATTACATGTTTGAACAATGATTACCCCCTCCCGGTTAAATATCACTTGCGTTACTGTTTCAGCATCGTGTCACGGGACGAAGGTATGTCAATACGGAGCTCTCTGCAGCGAGCAAGCGGTATGTCATCCTGAATCAAAGAGTTCCGGAATTTGACGTCAGAGAACCACTTCTTGTCTATTGAAGTGACATCAATTGACGAGAAGTCTATTGGAGGCATCATCAGGTCATGGGAAGGAATATGTGGGAGGCAAACGCCGAGAAGGAGAGAGAAGGAACACTCGACACGGCTATCCCGAAAGACCAGTACGGCACATTGCATCAGCTCTGCAAGCAGGGTCCGTTGCATGCCAATAAAACAATAGAACATCCTTAGAGACATATTTGCCAGGACACAGATGATGACTAAAAAAACCTGTTCTCTTTTTCATAACTCACACAGCTGATGAAACTTGAAATTCGGGAGAAAAATATCAATATAATATGTTGATGGTTGCATTTCAATCACACTCAACGTCTGAAGATACCGCCAACATGGGAGGCGAAACGTAGGAAGAGAGAGAGGAAGAGCATTTGACACGGCTATCCCAATAGAACAGCTTTGAAAATCAACCATCATGAATCGAGCCGTGAAAACCTACATCAGTATAATATGCTGTTTAGTTGCTGCGGCGTAGTCCACTGGCAAGTGGACTGGGATCATCAACTCACCACCCTTGAGAGGACGGTTTAATCACCGGTGGCTTAGGGGAGTCGGCTTAGCGCTCTGAACCTGAGCCAAGCGGCCATCCATCGGCTCAAATGTCGCACATGCACGGCGGCACACGCGACACATGTACGATCCGAGTGAAATGCCACCCGACCAGTTCTGGAGACTCTTACATAGTGCGAGTTGAAAAGGACAGATTAGATTGCAGTTCAGCTCGAGAGATGTGATCGCAGTTAGCGTTCAATGCATATGAACTACAGCCGTGTCATACTCAAGCGGCGGTATTTGAGCCGTAAACAATTTGTTCCCGTTCGGGGTGGCGACAACATATTTAGCTATTGTGTGTTGATGTTCGCAATGTTCTAGTGAAGTGACTTCGCATTTAATTGTGACGAAGCGCGTGCGTTTCGTTGTACGGTATGTTTAATACACGGGTCATCGTTGTGCTGTCTCGGCTCCCCACCTCAAATATCTCGCGTTGACTTCCTTTCCGTGAGGCGCAGACGTTACCACTCCTCCATCCTACGTCGGGAGGTCAACCCTCATCCAGCAGTGGATTGATATTGATACAAGGGGCTGCACATATACGTGCGCATACATAATGTAACCGGGGGGAAAAATGTACAATGAAAAGGGCACATTGAATGAGTCTTTGTCCCCGCATGGAAAGGTCACAGTATAGATGAATTGGCTATCGGGCAGTGCCAGAGGGCCGGAGGAGCCAACGCTGGGTTCCGTGCCTAAGGGCGTTGCTAAAACAGAGCTGAGCTGCAGGGCACGTGGCCTAGGGCGATTTCTCACGAGAACAATCCCATCAGTTGTGCTCTTTTGTATGTGTGTGCGTGCGTAAGTACAGTGGTGTGAGCGGTACCATCCGCATTGCGTTTTGTTTTAAAGTGTAAGAAACACATTCGCGATAAACTACTTAAACTGAACTTGCTGGCTGTCATTGGTGCCACCTAGCAAATTCAGTTGGTGATTATAATTCTCTGCTGCTTAGAAACACACACACAAAACAAAATAATACAGGACTGATCCAGTGCCGAATACTTTTGGGACTTAAAATCCAGAAGGTCGTCGTTTTGGTCTCCCAGCCAGTGTGGCAGCTGTAAGAACGTGTTCTTTGTCACTTCTTCAATTACCTCTGCCCTTATCCACCCAGCACAATAAACCTGGTGGAGCACAGTTGGTCTATCGGCAGGTCTCGATTGGTAGGGTAAAGTGTGGGTACCTCACACTTCTTCCCACGTGTCTGACCAACCTACCATCTCGGGTGGGGCTGCGTAGAACTCCCTCAGGTGGAGGCCCTTTCGCCAGCACGGGCGTCAGCGATACATTGCAGGACTGCGCCTGTACCACTGCATAGCTACGAATGTGTTTGACCAATGTGCTGACCTTTACCTACTGCAACTTCAAATTGTCTAAAATGACAGATATGCTGTTAGAGGAATCGCCGTTCAAAACTGCAGCAAAGATAGGAAACGTTGTAGCGATAGGTAATACACATCCATCAAGAGTCCAATTTATCATACCCAAGGTATTTGCAATAACCGCACTCAAAGCACGATACTGTAAATTGTCTTAGCGCTGCGCAGATGATTCGCTCTGCGTGCGCGAACTTCGCGACGCGAATCCCACCGCAGAAATCTTCACGCCTAAATTTGCTGACAGGCGTAATCACAGGAAAAACTAAACACTGGCATCAGAGTGCCAACAACATTCCTAATATATCTGAGATACAGAGGCGTTGGTAAGTGGGCTGCTAGGATGAAAATGATTGGAATTTCCACTCCTGACAAGTGGCTTTTTCTTACCGCTGAGGAATTCCGTCAAATCTGCAGAGTTGTGTTTTGAATACCACAGTGACACTTCGGAGAAAGAACCCCCTAAAAAAACCTAGTTATGCATTCACTTTTTATTTGCACAGTGAAGGATGGGTTTTTTTTTTCCCTCGTGAAGCCTTAAGAAAATAAACACATTTGTTTCTCATAAAACCTATAGCCCTCACGCATCAAACTAGCAGGTCTAATCGGCCGTGATGCATATTCATTCTGCTTTTATGTAATTTCAACTCAAAACACATGGCGCAAACTTTGAGGAATCCAGGAAATAAATGTCAAAAAACGAGGCAGAAAAGCAATACATTTCTGTATTTTTTTCACAGAGCTTTAAATTATTATTAATATTATTATGACAGCTTCAGGTCCCCATTAGCTGCTTTAAGTTGTAAAGTCCAGAAAGCTAACTATAACTGTAATACACTTAATGCTATGCATTACTTGAGTTAAATCTGTGCAGAGTGATACTGCAGACTGCCCAGCTCACGACCACTAAATAGCAAGTTCAAATCTCATTCGTGGATAATCTCCGAGTACCATTCCTTTGAGGTCTATAGGTACCACGTAAGGCTGCCTCGAGGGTGATTTGGGGATGCAAGATGAGACATTTACTCCAAGTACTCACACCAGATGGCTCCCCACAAAGGCCCATATTTTCGTTGCGAATTACTTGGGTTTCCAGCTCCCGGGCCTTTAGTAACGTCTGTGTGACGATGATACCATCCATCCATCCATTGTCAGAAACCGCTTAATCCTGAAAAGGTCGCGGTGAGCCGGAGCCTATCCCGGCAAACACAGGGCACTGGGGGCAATTTAGTCCGCAGGGCAATTAATCTACACAGCAGCATGTCTTTGGACTGTGGGAGGAAACCGGAATGTCCGGCGAAAACCCACGCGGACACGGGGAGAACATGCAAACTCCTCACAGAAATGCTACCCAGCCGGAATTCGAACCCGGGACAATCTTTCTGTGAGGCGGCAGCGCTACTCACCGCGCCGTGATCATGGTACACCTTATAATAATGCATTACATTTGTATAGCGCCTTTTACACAGAGGTCCCAAGGCGCTATAGTAAACGGCAGAGAGGTGGGGTGGGGGGAGGCAGGGAGGCAACCATGCGGTCAGCCGGCGCCAATCTACCAGACACTACGTACTATATACAGTATTATAATAGTATCGGCCAATTAATTAACGAGTGTTTGTTTTTATTGTGGAAGGAAACTGGAGAAGCACGCAGAACAGGAGGGTAACACAGACAAGTCCACATCGGTCACGTTATGGAGGTGTCTGGTCTCGGGGTTGAGTCACAGAATAGACATAACAACGAGCAGAGGTGTGCTGACAAACAGCAGGAAGGTATAACTCCCACCGTGCCTTGCTTGCCGCCTATCATGCAACCACCGCATTGCACGTACAACGATCTCAGCCTTGCGCCTGACAGTGTGGCTGGGAGGGATGTCCAAAGAGGGGATGAATCCCACCGATTGTTGGCTAGATTACAGATACGATCGTGGAGGTTCTCACCTCTCCTTGTCACCACTGATAACGATTTCTACTGCACTATAATTATATTAAATGTACACAACTACCGGCCACTCCCACACGTCCGAGTTCGCCATGTGTGCGAAATGTGTCCAGATAACAATTTGTTTCATTATCATTGTTACGATTCAGTTCTCAGCTTACTGCTCCGTGTGCTACTGTGCATTTAAAGAAGGGCTATGACAATTAACCATTGCCAGAAACTTCACCTATTCGGTACAGAAACATACTTTCCTCGCAATGCAGTATTCTTGGTGTACGTGTTGCGTCTATTTCAAGGTTCATACAAGCACAAATGTTGTGGGCATCTCTCAGCCATATCTACAAAAAATATTGCTGGGATGGGAATAACCACAACACCCAGAGTGGCCGTGCCGCTGTCCTCGCCCCGCCATACGAATGTGAAACGGTCACCAACGGGCCAAGACACTCAATGAAGAGGAGCTACTCACAGTGCATATTTATAACGTAAGCACTGTGTGTGTGTGGGGATAATTATCTGAAGGTTTGACAAGGGTAGCAGTAGCAAGCAAGCGAGAGAAAGCGTGAGGTCCTTTTTATTATTTTAATTGAGCGGTTATCTCCGCAGGAGGCTATCGATTCAATCAGCAGCAGTGTGGTTTGGACGAGCACGAAGGCAAGATGCCAGATATGCCGGTGCGTCTGTGCGTCAGCTCCAGATCAGACTGCCACCTTGGCTCCACGACGTATCACCAGATCTGCTGGGCCATCTATCTCAGAGATGGCCGCCTTTGTTATGGAAACCTTGGTAAAGTTCCACTTCATTTTTATATATATTTTTTTACAGCGCAGTTGCGTGCCCGCTCGGCACGGCGAGAGGCGTATTTCTGTGTAACTCTGTAAGCTGTCAAGCTTGGACAACTTCCACACAGCTGCAGCAGCTGTGAAAAGAGTGTACGCATGCTGCTCGGCACTCAATCATACTCTGCTTAAAATATGTAGGCCAATGTAAACCAAACACCATTTATCTTGTTGTATATTTCGCGATAATGTGTTTACGAAGATACACAAATCCACAAAAGGTAAAATTGCTTCGGTGTTTGCGACCACACGGATAAGATCACGTTACCCAAAAAGGGATATGAAATGGTAATTGTAAGAACTGCCATGAATGCGTATCTGCAATTACCATACTGATACAGTACACATTGTTCTGAGATGGGAGTTTAAAGAATCACAATTATTTCCTGCTCAAATTATGCAGTGGGGAAATGCTCATCTCCTGTTTACAGGCCGGAGCCAGTTGCGGAAATTCCACATTTTCTATGGCAGAGACAATTCTATCAACTGAGGCGACCGTTACCGACTTCCCCACAAAGTGGTACAGAGTTTATTAACTGTGGAGGGATTATTTTGGACCAAAGCTAACTTTTTTTAATTCTCGCATAATAAGCGTAGGTTTTTGTCTAAATCTAGCGTTGGAAATATTACAAAGGACACCTTTCAAAAAAATTTCAACCAGCCGCAGAGTGGACTTACTTTAATTAACGGAGCCAGCACACTGTACGGTGGATTAAGATTTGTATTTTCTCAGCAGAAGGGGAGGAATTTGCGTGGGATGGGCTGAATGCTCGGGCAAAAGTTCCATGGCGCTGTGGATGATGGTCTTTACTGCACGGAGCTGGCACTGACGGAGCAGGAATGAAGCGTGAAAGTGGCTCAACCTTGGCAGGGAATCAAAAGCGCCGAACCCACCTGCATTTTCAATCAGGAGAAGTAATTTAACTAAATACGTTAGGGGCAATGAAAATAATAATTCAAACATCACATAACATTTATCATATTATATTCCAAACCTTCTATTACGTAGGAGAGTTGACTCGCAACAACATTAATCGTAGAGCCTCTGGCCCATCTATATACTGTATATTATTTTTAATTTTGGTCACGAGCATCAACTGGATGGTCTGATGGACGTTTAGGCTAAACCCAATTTTTAGAATTCTCAGAAAATACATTTTTCGTCGTTAAACAAGCTATTAATTGCAACACACAAAAAGTGCAAAATGTTAGCACTTTTTGCGTATTGGAATTAATAGTTTGTTTAACAACACCATAATTATTTTCTCAGACCAGTAAACATTGCGGTTAGCCCATATGTCCACAAGACCATTCAGTTTACATTCCAGTGAAAGATTAGTTTGGTATGAAGCAGTAACGTGCTGGATTAATGGGGTAAAGACATCTCAAAATAAACCAGACGTATCTACATCAGGACATTAATTCCAACTTTTTGTATAATTTTTATTGTGATTAAGTCATCGTCGGACCATGACGAAGATACACACGAACGCGTGCGCGCGTAATGCGGTGGCTTCAAACATTCAGGCAAACGTCGCGGCCGACACAACGAGGCGTTTTTTTATTATTCGTGAGTAAATGCATGTGCATTGCTGGCAAAAAAAAAAACATTTCAAAAGGGAATTGAATCTGGAGGGCTCGTTGAAAAAATCAAGGTCATCTCATGCTGGGAAAAGATTCTGCAACCAAACAGCTAGGACATGAGAGGCAGCCAACAGAAATGTGCATTAGCGATGTTATTACTTGTTTTATTTTGCAGAACCTAATAAGCCAGAATAAATATCAATTTGAGAAATGCTTAGCAGCTAGAAAACTTTCCAAGCTGTCGATTTCCAAAAATAACATCAAATGTAGCTGTTAAAAAGCTACCAGTTTTTGTATCGGTGCTAACATGCAGACATAATAGCCTTGATGCAGATACAAACTTCAGACGTATTCCCAAAAGGATATTAGGAATGTCAGAGCTGTCATGTAAGCAGAAAACGTCAACAAGAGACAAAAAGCAGAGATAGATTACACGCTTGGAACAAGACCATCCATAGAGCGGGTATTCAGCTAGTATAAATTGATAAAAACACGCTCCTCTTGGAACACTTGGTACCTTTGCTTTTCACCAGCTCTAGTTTGCTTCATGAATTCGTCACTTTGATCCCAATCCGCTTTTAATGATCGCCATATGCATATTCGAGTATCAAAGTGAACGTGCCAAAAATGCTACTGAACGTCTAATGAAATGACTGTCTGTCTGCTCCTGGTTTTGAGCACAGTGGACTGCACTTATCAGCAATAAAATAACACACGGGAAGGGGCAGCTACCTCCTCCGCGAGGGAGGAATTAGGGAGTTTCCTAATTGCGCCTTGAAGTGCAATCGATCACTGTTATATAGCGTTGGTCTATAGGCAAGTGTTTTGGTCTGTGTGGTTCTGTGCGTCTCTACGAGTCTGTGGGTTACTATGCGAGTGAGGTGCAATCCATCATTCACAACACCGACCAAGAGGGCAATGCATGCCTTGTGCTGGAGGTGCAAACCCAACGCATCTGGAAGACCCTGGACACCACCAAATCCCTCTTAAACTCAAAGACAAATATGCCCCGTACTGCCTTAACAGACTGTAGAGTCAAGTGCTGTTTCAAATGCGGTCTCTGTTGCTTCTGAAATCTCGCGCTAAAGAAGAAGCGGTGTGGAATCCGACTACTTTGCAGGTAGACCCATTATGAGAGAAAACGCCTAATAGCATGATTATTTACGTGACCTTTTCTGACTTGACCTCGCACGGTTTTGGGGGCCGATGGGGGTCGGTGTGGGGCGGGGACACCAAGGAGGCTCGACGACCGCGTGGGGAGCCCCGAGAGAGCGAAGAGCGCGGGCAGGAGAGAGAGAGTGAAGTCGGGAATTTTACTCCCCGTTGTTATGAGTCGAGCCGGGCAGTGGTCCGCCCGCCGCGCGGTAACAAGACACAGCGCGCGTGAAGTCACGAGCGCCCAATAAGTAACACGGTGCGGCAACGCGCCCGACAAACACGGCGCATTGTTACACGTGAGCGAGATGACCTGTCGTGAACTTGGCACCACCTCACCACCCCCCCCCGTGCCCCCTCCCCAGGCGCGTCGCAGCCGCGGGTGTTGCGACACCCGCACTTTTACAGAAATACGATTCCATCCCTCCCACTTTTTCGTGCAACACCCGCGGCTGCGACCCGCCTGCCCTTCCCTCTCATCCCCCGGTGAGCCCTTCACCGCCCCCTTCACTCCCCAGTGCCCCCCTACCCCTCAACCCCCGGGCCCCCTCACTCCACCCCGGTCAGAGGCACAATTAGACTCAATTGGCTGTTAGCGAACGAGCATCGGAGGGGAATGATAAGTCACGCGATATTGTAAACGTTTACGCGTTAACTTCAAAGACGATAATTTACAGGCGTTCAGATTAAGATCCGATACAAGTCATCCGAGCCGTGATCACCTTTGCAATTTAAAAACCAAGTTGCCGCGCGTGGTTTCGATTACCGATTGCAATATTTTGGGATAGCATTTAAAACGCGTGGTTTTAAACGCCATAAATTATTGCCAAGAGGGCGGATACGTCCGGTTGCTTAATATCGTACAACGGTGTGCATAAGTTGTCGACAACATGTATCAGTCGATTGCTTGAAATGCATACTTACGGCTCTTCTTAACGTTCATCCAAAATTCCAAAAGAAGTTATTTTGGGACTGTGAAAAGAAAACATCTGCAATTGTGATCGCCAATGGACTCAGCAACCAAACGGAAATGGTCGTGGGGTAGTGTAAAGTAGTGTTTTATTGGCAGTGCAGTACAGTAAAACCGTTAATGTATTATATCATACAATAAAAATATACAGAGACCACACGTGGCAATGCTGCTGCAGTACGAGAGCCTTGCAAGAGGCGCCTTGAGACCAGAGTTAACAACAACAATATAGGGGACCTCAAAAGCAGACAGACCAAGACAAATATCAAAGGCGCCTGCCGACTGCTTGTTGTAAATCTAGCCTAAAAGGCCGAACGTGCGAGCATAGAGAGCAGAACAATCACACATTTTTTATTAAAAAAAACCCCTCTTCCATGGAATTTTGGACTAAACGCAAGCCCTCTCATAAAGCACGTTTGTTTGTGGGAGAGAATCCAGTCAGTCTGAAGTCTCTTCTGAGGACGGAGCACATTTTGATGTGGCTGCTAAATTAAAAATGCGTTTTCGTTCCGGTAGATCAACAATGGGATCGGGCTCAAATTGGAAAACTTTAAATTCATCGCTGAGACAGAGAGCCACCGCAAAGCCAAAGACTTTCGCGAGCCTAGCAGGGGAACGAAAGCGGCAAAACATAACACTACAATGCGAAAGAGGCCACAGGGATCATCTGACTCATTCTGCGTTTTACTTTTTCACAAACCCAGTTCTTCCCTCCCACGATTATTCCCACAAGGCAACTACGTGTTTCCACCAAAAATTACACTACGTTCCCCAGGCAGCGTATTCACCGAGTTCACGGCCAAGTGAAGTCACAAAGTAAACGCAGAACAACCGCTGCCACAAAGCCGATGTGAAGAAGCGGAAACAACATCCATTTTGCGGATTATTTCGTAGCCTAAAAGCGTAAAAGAAACAAAAACCTGCTGAGTAAAATATGTAGAAACTTGACCGGCGCTCCCATTTGTGGCAATTCGAGATCGTGATTTTATTTACGGATTACTTTTTTAAAATCGAAACTTGGTGACTGTATCGGCGCTCCAGTTGTATAGCAGGGTTTACGTGAACCCAGTGTACACAAAGTACACCAATCCAAATTAAACTCTAAACGATGGATCCGATACATCGACCCTCCAAATCAAATCTATTTCACTAACATCTCAAACTTTGCTGCGCATTACATGCAAAGCACTTCCAGAAATCGATTATTCTGCCATTATTATTATCAGGCCCCTCAAGGCAACCTTTCAAAGTCCCTTATATTGGCGCTATAACTACATAAATACGCTTGCTTGCTCTCCTGTGGAGAAGATGGATCTGAATACAGAGCGCAGAAGCAAATTTTACAGAGCTGAACAATTGCACCAGACCAATCGTCCGCATCCCAAGCCACAGGCACCCCCCCCAAATTCACGCCGCTCTGCCACTATGAGACAGTCATGACTCATATCGTACAACTGTTGGTATGGCGACTCGAACACTGTACAATAATTTCAAGCAGACTTCAGCTGCTCGGAGGTTTAAAAGTCTTGCGCAGCAACTCAGAAAGGTTAAAAATGCCACATGTGTATTCAATGTAACAGTTGTCCATTGCTATAGTTTACCGAACAATAATACAGTTACTTGCTATATAACCTATCATACGTTTTAGAAAGCCTTAAAATTAATATTTGTGACTGCTTGTCTTAACGGAGTAACAACAGCCGCAGTGAAAATTAGACGGGCGTTTTTCTTTTCTTTTTGCACGCTAACTTGCATATTAAAAATAAACCTTTAACTCGCATCCAAAATATCATGCACTTACGTAAAGTTGGAAACTGCGTTAAATTAGTTCGGCAGTTATCATCAATTCTCTCCGGAACATCCCACAATCCATTGTCTACAAAATGCAACAAGTGATTAAAAAAAAAAACTTCTATGCAAGGAAAATCTTTCAACAGAATTTAACAGCAAAAAACAATCAAGGAACAAATTATATCAATAGTTAAAAATATTTCGATATACAGAATTACTGATGTTAACATTCCGAAATATGCAACCATAATAAGAATAAGGTATGGTTTGACCTACACGCAACAAACATTTAAAAAAATAAACATTACACATATTCTCCAGGATTGACTCCGGGTAAAATGAATAGAAACCGGTTACCCATTATCCGTCTTTAAACCCACCCACCCCAAGAGGCGCGTGGCAAAACAACACAGTATGCCATTAACACTAAAGGTCACATGACTCGTTTGGGTACATTTAAATGCAAATTACTGGACCGGTGCTCGCTTTGAATGAATTCTGGCACAACGTCTGGGACCACACCCTGACCTCAACCTTGGACTGTGTAACCTGACCAAAGAGCAGATCAGCAAAACCTTTGCTATGAAAGTATGATGGATTGCTAGGATTTAGGTGTTATCTACCGGGAGCATTTTTGGTTAGCAAATTGTTTCGTATCGATGAACAAAACATTTGTCAACTGTGGAAATATTAAAGTTGCTCTCAAGAGCTGTACTTTCCAGAAATCCGTGTCTAGCGTTCCTCCTCTCTCCTTCGTGACCTTTTGCCTCCCACGTTGGAAGCATCATCAATTAGCCTGATGATGTGTACTGTACATTGCATACCACACGTCATTAGCCTGATGATGCTTCTGACGTGGGAGCGAAATGGCGCGAAGGAGGGAGAAGGAACGCTCGACACGGCTATCCCGAAAGAATCGCTCTTTAGAGAAATGCTAATAAATCGAGCCGTCGAAACCTATACCAATACATGAAAATAACAAACAAAAAATAATTCTGAAGTTCGCTATAATGCGTGTCTCACCACTGACTGTAGTACAGATTTCACACAACGCTGCGTGGAGGTCTCATTGCATTAACTGATTTGACGCTGATTCACATCGT
Organism: Geotria australis; assembly: GCA_036362915.1. Lineage (NCBI taxonomy): Eukaryota > Metazoa > Chordata > Hyperoartia > Petromyzontiformes > Geotriidae > Geotria > Geotria australis. The sequence goes on along the minus strand of JAZEWU010000019.1, from coordinate 4,076,556 downwards.
TGCATAACACTAAGCATAACTACACATCACTTGTCAGTTCATTTATACTCACTATATACTGTACATTGCATACCATACATTAGCACCAGAGGCTGCGTAACATGATTGTCCATCAAAATTCCATGGCGGGCCTCCTGCTGACAAAGACCACAACGCGCACACATACACACACAGAGACTCGTCGGCAAACGGCAAGTGGACAGGAATATCGACGCGATGTGACCATCCGAGGCAATTAGTAGCGTATGGAGCCGAGGTCCACCACACGAGCCTCAGCGGTGCGGATGCAAAATTAAAACTATGCAGAGGTGGTGAAGGGGGCCGTGTCGGGCGGTTGGCCGAGATCGGTTGATAAAGCACGCACGCACTCTCACCGATGCGAGCACACACGCACACACACCACGTACACACACGCGCACCACGTGCTCCACCTCGCCGGTTAAGACTATCCGCAAAGGACGGGCGGCTCACACACGACGTAACGACGCACGGGCCATTTGCTCGTGAAGCGGGTTAAGAAACTGGCCAGACGCAGCTCGGAAAAGCAAAGGAGACGACCGTCAGAGATCACCAGCGACGGTGGTCGACGCGGGTTTTTGTTTCGTTTACGCCGAGGCACCGCAAGACGCCTGCTGGGCGCAGAGAACCCGCTGTGCATCTGCGATAGATTTTGGCCGAAAAACGTCCGTCTAGAAAAAAAAAAAATCCAAATTACAGTTGCATAAAGTTACGGGGCTGCACGCTAAAAGAAAATTGCCTCGAGCGTCCGCAAACGTTGTACGGCATCGGTATGGCGCCAATTGTTGTTGAACATAAGTTCAAAGCCAATGCTACAGCCATGCGGCAAACAAACGGGAAATCTCTCCGATCTATAAGGCAGAATCATCAACGTCGTTAGATAAAACCTCTCAGGCCAAAAACAAAATGCACATTCCCCTTGACCAAATTTCATTATTATTATTATTATTTGTTGCCGTTTTCTTATATTACTGCATCAATGTAAAAATAAAACAAAATACTGCTCATGCTTTACCTGAATAATGCTAGAAAAAAAAATGCTTCCATGGAATTGTTGCCTCAACTAAAAACAGAAAACGTTCTCCGATGTGTTTACTTCGGGTTGTACCGCGTGACATTCCGCACACTGCCCGATGTGTAAGCTCCCAGCGCTGAATATGAACTCCTACAAACACCACCCCAGCAGGTTTGGGGCGAAACGTCAGACACCACGCCAAAGCGGGGAGTCACGGTACAACCCGAATACACATCAGGGCGCTGTGCAGCACCACCACCACGTGGGTTGTCGCGGCAGCACGTACGTTTTCAGCGAAGGTAGTGATTTTTTTTTTTTTTGCCTCTGTGCGACCACATTACCACCGTGCGCCTCCGCCCGGGGGACGCCTCGCGGCCGCCCTCCGGCCTTCGCCCTCCGACCCTCAGGCCCAGCCGCCGGTCAGCTTGTGGAAGAGCTCTTCGTCCAGCGCCTCGTTTTGATCCTTGGCGCGAGTCGACAGGAAGATGTACCCTCCGATGAACTCGTGGACGACCTTGCAGTCGGCGTCCGAGCAGTGGAACGCGATCTGCATCTCGTCGTCGAACTCCACGGCCACCTGCGCGCAAACGCGGGGGTTTGTGCGAGAACGGAAGAATGCCGACAGCAGCAGCACAATGACGGAGATCCCCTCCCGTACAGTGGTCCCTCGCTTTACGACGGCCTCACAATACGATGAAATCACTTTGCGATATACACTCCGTAAAAATTGCCCCCGGTGTCCTGTGATGGGCTGGGCGTGCCATGCTAGGTATAGCCCTGCCTTGCGCCCTGTGTCTGCCGGGATAGGCTCCGGCTCACCGCAACCCTGTACAAGATTAAGCAGTTTATGGCAATGAGATAAGATACAACGAGAGGGAGAGTCAGTCTAGGAATTAAAGTGGTGTTTCTCAACTCCAGGAAAACACCCAGTGAGCTTGCAAGCTTTTTACGAGATTCCTGCGACGCAACGAACACGCTAATTACCAGTCGTGTCCATTCATACGACGACCAAGCCGATGCACATTGCAAGCGCCTGATGGTTGGTCATCACGGATAGCTGCAACGTGTGGAGTGGATGAGGTAAGCGCGGTAAGTTCGGTAAGAATCGCTTCACGAATTGATCGTGTAGTTTTCTTGAACTCGCTGAAAGTGTCCGTAGGTGGACAGCCTGAAGAACATAAAACCTCCCGAGCGTAGAGACAAGTAGCCTTAACGGTCCCATGGTAAGATTATACATGCGGTCACGCCGCTGTAATATCGTACAAAGAGCTAATTACTTTGGCCATAACCACTGGTATGTATATCCATTTCCAAACAGAAATATTTCAAAATGTCATGAAAGGCAAGTCTTACGGAGAGAATTACATTATTTGCCTTGAGGGAGAATAGAGAATGGATGGAAAAAACATGTTTTGTTTGATCAGCCCGTGCCTGGTGGTCCCTGTCGTATTGATTCATTGATTCATCCTGCCCTGTAAGGCCCTCCTGTGAAACACAATGCCTTTCTAACGGATCTATTTGCCTGAGAGTAACATACTGTACTTCCTTAGAAAGGCCAGAGAAGGACACATCAGCAGGAGAGGCTAAAGATACAGAAGGATCTCTCTGACAGTACACACACAAGGGACAGCATACAGGTCAAACTGTCAAGGAGCAGCCCTGCAATTCCACTGCTAGAAGAAGGGCCTCTAGAAGAGGCAGCTCTGGAGAAGCCTTCTAGGGTCTAGAGCAGTGGGTTATTAATCTTTACTGCAGCCTGCACCCCTTTGGTTCTCAAAATATATTCTCGCGCCGCTTATTAATACAAATATATAATACATTACATATATTCACCGTGTGAATCAATTAACTGCGATGTGTCTGTCTATGTACCTACTGATATGTGACAGAGCCGTGAGTGACCCGCTGCCAAGACTCTGATTATACGCCCGTTGTTCTGACTGCCATACATTCCTACACCAATTGGATTTACCGGCTAATTATTAATCCAGAGAATAAATTGCCCGGATGAAGTATTAACTTTTCTATGGGTTTTTTTTGACAGTCGTGAGATACTTATTTCTGCGGCAAGTTAGAAGGCTGGAGCCGTTCGTTTGTCCTCACAAACCTTGATGCAGGCCCGTTGATCCTTCACTAGAGCAAACACAGCGCAAACACTGATCTACTCTATTTCAGCGGTCAAGGGCACCTCTAACGCCCACAAGGTGAAGGCAGGCTTTGCCAGAGCGGACCAGCATACGCTTTAGCAGGAGTGTCACCTGAGAGTCTAACAAACGCCCAAGTCATAAGCAAGCGCGTTGACTTGACGTTATCCCACGCTAGGCAGAGTCTTAAGCATGGCTCTGTAATGTATTTTGTGATAGTGATAGATAGGTATATGTGATCTTCTTCTTCTTCTTCTTTGCGATTCTTCGAAGCACGATGGTCAGCCTCTGGACATCGTTGCCTTGACCCCCGGTATATGTGATGATGAGTGATGATGTAACAGCTCGACCCGAGCTACTAATGCATTAATGTCAGCGTTGCCTTTCGACAACACTTGGCCGTCTCTGCTGTGGGGCCAATCAGTTTCGAGGACAATGCATACACGATCAAAGCATTTTGTTTGCATGTTTTGCCACAAGAATGTGTGGCTTTTTTGCAAACTTGACACTTTGTGCAGGGCATCTCTTGGTGTTTAAAGATGTTAACACGTATATCTTTACGAGAAGGAGGCAGACACCTTGAATCTTTTCACATCAGACAGTTAGATCTTTGTACAGAATGTAGGTTTTCACTGCTCTTCGGAGCTGTTATTTCAGAATATGCGTGTGTGGAACGATCTCCATCTCTCCCTCGCGACGTCTCGCCTCCCACGTGACGATGCTTCCAACGCGGAAGGCGAAACGTGGTGTGGTGCTACAAACCAGACAGGTGCGGTGCTGCACGAGTTCCAGGTGTGAGGGCTAGCCGCGGAGACTATTCACGGCAAGGGGAAGCGCGATGGCGAGCCGTACCTGCCGGACCTCCCAGTTCACATTCCACTGCTTCATGTTGCTGAAGCGGTAGGTCTTGATGGCATCACCCGTGGACAGGTCCATGCGGATGAGCCGGTTGTAGGCGATGCCCAGCATCTCCTCCTTCTTGGCTCCGCGGAACCTGGGCGGCAAGAACGTCGTAGACCGCACGAACTCACGTCACTGGAGGGCAACATCGCTAACACCACGTCCGATGATACAGGGTCGTCTATATACGGATGCTCTAGTTCGAATCGCTTGCGGTTATCGATGTATTTGACTCGCGGTGATTCGTTTGGTGCCACAGAACAAGGCTAGGGGTCTCTGCTGGCCATGGAACCCCTGGGAAGCCCCCATGAGGAGCTGGAGGCTGTCTCTAGGACACGCTGGTGGGACTGTGTCATCGGCTTGTATAACCGCTTGTCTTCTCTGCTACTGTTGAGCAAAGTTAAAACCGTTTACAAATACATTCCTTAATAAGAACGTTAAATGCCACCTCATTAAGTCAATGTGCACATATGAACATTTGTTTCGGAGATGTTACAGTGAGTAAATGCAATAAAGCGTTGTAAAACCCGCCTCTACCAGACACGGCGAATCAGTAAGATTTTCCCCGTTAACATAACGTGTCAATTCTTTACTACTTCAGCAGTACACCGTTGTTTAGAGAGCAAATCCACAAGAATACATTCAAACAAAAACACACACCCAAACCAGACACGGCCAGGCCACTGCATAGGGCAGTTAATGCCCTTAAAAACAGAAATATCAACCCCATAATTAGATCAAATATGAGCTAACAGTGCCTAACAAGGACTGTATTGTGGGTTGTGTTTTTTTTCCCAACTATACGTCACTGTAAGGGTATAATTTACACATCGTTACTCAATCGTGTTCCGCCATGGTGGCCTGTATTCCAAACATTTAAAAACAACGCAGTGTCTGAATTGCAGAGGTTATAAATATGACAGAGGTCGTTGGTATCTAAGACAGATATCCTCCATTTAGCCTACCACACTATCGTTTGAATCCCGGCTCGGGTGCCTTTCTGTGTGGAATTTGCATGTTCTCCCCGTGTCCGCGTGGGTTTTCGCCGGGCACTCCGGTTTCCTCCCACTGTCAAACTACATTCTGCTGCATCGGATAATTGGCCTGCAGGCTAAATTGCCCCTGGTGCCCTGTGATGGACTGGCGTCCCATCGATGGGTATGGCCCTGTACAGGATTAAGCAATTTCTGACAATGGATAGATGGATGGACTATCGTCGGTTCCAGTGCTGTTAGCGCGAACGTATTATTGCCACCACGACGCTTGTGGAAGTACAGCGGGTAAGTATTCCTTATTGTAGAGGCCCTGCCAGGTCCTAATACCAAATAAGGTCGCTGATATTTTCCTCCGAAGCAGTCCACTCAGATGAAGTATCAATATTGTTCTTTCCTCTGAAGGATGGGGGAAAAAAAATCCTGTTATTTTGAATCAAAACGCTATTCTCTCTGTATGGTCACTGAAGCGGCGAGCACCTCTTATGAGTCGTAATGACCCACCGATTGATAGATTCCAAAGCACACAAATTGCATGTGTAAGAATGGACCTTCCATTCATTCGTACTGAAGAAGGTTTTCACGGCTCAATGTATGAGGATTGCTTTGCGAAGCTATTATTTCGGGATAGCCGTCCCACGTTGGAGACATCACTCAGGCTGTCTCACCATTCATTATTAGTATCTACTTAATCCCACTTAATTGTGTAGAGCGTCGCAGTGAACCGAAGCCTATCTTTGCAGACACAGGGCACAAGGCAGGGCTATACCCATGATCGGATGCCAGTCCATCACAGGACACCGGGGACAATTCAGTCAGCAGTCCAATTAACGAGGGCGGCAGCAACGTGTCTTTGGACAGTGGAAGAAAACCAGAGTACCAGGCACACACGCTACAGACAAGGGGAGAACATGCAAACTCCACACAGAAAGGGGGCACTCGAGCCGGGAATTGAACACGGGTGTTGTTGCTGTGAGGCGGCAGCGCTACTCACTGCGCCACCGCTTCCACCCTAAGACTGGATGTATTTGTTAAAATTATTTCTATGGTGCAAATAAAGGTTTCGTGTGGCCCCTGCAGCCACTAGAGACGTTTTCACTCACCACATATAACGATAATCAAACGGTTGAATCGAATTGTGACCCTGAAGCGTGACAATTGTGGTTTAATAGCGAGCGGCGGCGAGTCTCTACATTGCGAGTAGTTAGCAATGGCCGTATATGGCTAGGAATTGAACCCGCGGCTCCTGGATCGTAAGTCAAGTGTTGCAAACCATGACAAACACACTCGTTATAATAAACCACGAGACAGCACAATTAAAGAACCCAAAAGCAACGACTTGCTTGGGAGCGTTCCACATTTTGTTTGAGAGTGTGTCGAAGCAGCTTTTGGCTGGAAGGCTTTACTGTACCTTTAAACAGCACCGCAGCCCGCAGCGGTGGTGGAGTAAGGGGGAAAACAAGAGTACACGTAGCCATCAGAGACGGCTCCTCTCGCCGAGCGCGCGAGGGGAGAGAGTTGGCACGTGTTCTAACTTAAGGCCCAGCTGCCACACTCCATCCACAACCGATGCATAAATCAACTTTACGGTCATTCTGGTCACCTCAACCAGAACGGCCTCACTGAATTCCTGCACACGCGAAGCGAAGAAAAAAATACCCAACGGAGAATATACACGCGACGCACGCTCGCCGCGCGAGACGAGATGATGTGGGGCCGCGTTCAACTCGCAACTAGCGGTGTGACGGACACACCTATTAATATCCTCAATTAATGTTGATTCTTAGATAAAAATTTTTTAAATTTGTTCACAACGCGCGCATCTATGCTCAGTGTTCGAATGGAGAACGATTTGGCAGCATGAGGAAACCGCGCACAGGCGGAGAGGGGGAAGGCAGCCATGCCATTAGCCGGCGTCGACATTTTACAGGCAGTGCGTCCAATAATAAATTACGATGTTATCGGATGATTAAATAATGAGTTTCTTTCAAATTTCGTTATCAGAATCGACGCGGTTCGACTCGCGCGTGACGCTGTTCAGTTGGGTTCGCGTGAACTCTGCACCCAAGAGAGGCCGTTACCATCCGTCAAACTGTTAAAAGAAGAGAAACAAAATAAAAAAACGGGGGTGATTCACGAGGAGAGGCCTCGTCAGTTGCAGTCGATCTGCTCGACACACGTCCTTGCGCGCGGCGAAAAACATAAACCTGTTGCTTCGAGAGGAGAGCGGCGGCAACGACGCGCAAAATCGAGGCTTCGGCCAGCATTGTGTCCTCGGCTGGGTAAACAGGATGTTGGTATTTAGCGAAGTGCGTCTTGGGAAAATTACGGGGCATTTTGTCGCTGCTGGAAAATGCGGCAGCGCGGAGGACGAGAATTTATTTCTGCCAGATGTAGCCAGCAATGTTATGGAAACCACATGGACAGGCACATGCCGGGCTTGAATCATACATTCTTCAGCGTGCCGCAAAGGAATGTACTAATGATTAAGCAGATTTTTTCTCCAGAAACTTTAAACTAGTTGTCGATAATAGAATAATGAAAATCACCTAGAAAAACAAAAAAATATTTAATCCAGTTTAGGCAATGTCTGAATGCCAGTGCGTGCTAAGACACTTTAAAAAAAATGAAGAACTTACATTGGTGTAAGAGGGGGTTGGGACGAGGAGCCAAGGGAGGCGGGAGAGAGGCCAGCACCGTGGCACAAACCGGGACACAGAAACCCGTTGCCCAGAACCACCAATGAGCCTCATATTCATACAAACAACAAGTTGTGTAAACACACATTATGCAGCCGGACATTGCTCAAGTTTCAAAAATATGTTTTTAGACGTGACATTTGTTGAAATGGATTCAGTGTGCAATTAAGTATTTCGTTTTGAAGTTTTGGTCCTGTGGTTTTGATCCACCTATAACCAAATGCGAGCATTCTGGATGAGAGCCCACTCATCAGCACCCGTTTAATCTTGTGCAAGGTCACAAGGGGCCAGAGTTTATCTACGCAGACACAGGGTGCAAGGCAGGGAAATACACAGGATTGGACGCTAGTCCACCGCAGGGCACTGGAGGAAATGTATTCAGGCGAATTAACCTACACAGCATGTTTTTGGACGGTGGAAGCAAACCGGAGTACCCGGCAAAAACTCACACGACACGGAAAGAACGTGCAATCTCCATACAGAAAGGCCCCCGAGCCGGGACTCAAACTCGAGACCATCTTGCTGTGACGCAGCAGCGCTACCCGCTAATGGAGGCGCCTGCGCTACTCATCGTTGTAGCTTCGCGAGAACGAACGTGGGAGGAGACACGAGAGGAAATGCCTCCAGAGGACGGAGGAAGGAAGGATATCATAACTCTCATCCCTCAGGAACCAACAAAGCAAAATTAGCCGAGTATATTTTACCAACATTTCACGAGTAATGCAATCGCGGCCAATCGAAGGCAATCGAGCCAAATAAATATGCCACTCCGAGCTCGTTATAAATAATGACAAACGTGTTTAAAAAAAAAATGTCGACAACGCAGCCTTGAACGGGTTAAACCGAATGCTTGCCTCGTGGCAGGGGGGAGGTTAACACTCAACCTTTGACACGGTTGGAATCAATCCACTTAATTCGTGGCCACCTCGAAGGCCAGAACCGCAGTGTACTAGAACTAAGCTTCATCCACGAGGGGGCTTCCTCGTTAAAATATCTGGCATGTTCCAAGCGCGGGCTGGCACGGCACTGCCTTAACCGTCCCGCGTGCGGGTGTTATATATCCCGCGACAGAAATCTGCGGCAGCAAACCAGCGGACCACGCGTCACGGCCAATTGAACCACCTGCCCGCTATGAGACGCATCCTCCAACGCCGAGACAACAACTGGCAGCAACGCCGAGGGGAGAGACCTCTCACGCATGAAGATATAAAAACGAGATAGGCGAGCGGGTGATCGCACGAAACACAGCCACCTCGCCCGTGTAGTCAATACTGCATTCTGTGTGGAATGTTGACATATCTTCGCGAGGGGTGGTTCAAAACAAATTGTCACGCACGTTCACCCGACGATTTGAAGTCAAGCTGAAGGTTAATTACGTTGAATGAACGCGCATCACGAGCCTTTGTGCAGCGCTTTGTGACCCTCGGGTGAAAGGCGCTATATAAATGCTATTATTATTATTACGGTGGCCCGTAGCTTACGGGCCTTATGGCCGCAGACAAAGACTTGTCGCGAGAAGTGCCGGTGACCAGGTTGTTGAGACTAACGACAGTTGTAGACGGCGGAGCAAACGTGTCCTGTAATCATCGCACAGCCGGAACGATGACATCAGCGTGTGAAGGTGATAGATAAGATTGTTACATTTCAGGACAGGGAGAGATGCCGAGGCCTTCATCCAGCAGTCGACTCAGTATCTGCGTCTCGCTTCGGCTGGGCGGGGAATTTGTGCGCTTAGAAAATTGTATTATTATTCTTATTGTGACGATTACATTTGGATACCGTATAATCCACATCGTATCGTGTACGGTTAAAACGTTAATTGTAACAAGTTACGGGTAACTGTGTTGGAAGTTTAAAGGGTGTACGCCCACAACGGTGCATTCCATCTCATGACGTGGAAAAACGTTTTCACCACCTGTGCATCCTACGCACTTACACGCGCATTCAACTCTATCCTTTAAAACAAACACACAAAGAGGCACCGGCGGTCGACCCAACCGAAACGCGGCGCTATTCTAAACAACCGCGCCTTTCTCTTCTGCCAGGGGGCCGCAAAGGGGTCACACGCACGGAGGCCGGGACCCCGCGATGCGGGGTCCTGAACCCCCCACCTTCACCGAGCACAACCGCGGCCAAAGTTCCGGCACCGCGCTCCGACGGCAGCAGACAAACCCAAACAACCCGCCGGCGCGCCGCCGACCGAGCGCCACCCACCTGACCACGAAGTGCGTGATGCCGAACTCGGGTAGCGACTGCCACGCCTGGATGAAGCGCATCTTGGCCTCCACGAGGCTCATGTGCGACACGTTCTGGTGGGCCTCCAGGATCCGCGCCGTCAGCTGCGGGGGGGGTCAAGACGACGGCGGGAATCGGCGAGCGCTCCGAGGCCGTCGCGCAGCCACGTGATCGAAGCGCATCGCGCGAGCGTCACGGCGCGCGCGAGGCGCTCCGACGCGCGCGGGAGAGGGCACGCGGCGGCGGCGGCGCCGCTAGAAGGTAACCGATCAAAGCAAATGGCACGTGCAGGCTTTAACAAGTTCGTACGTGGGCTAGAGTCAGGGGTGAGAGCGAACCGGATCGCGTCTGGGCACGGCGTACCGGTGAGAAAGCGGCGAAAGCAATCGGATTCGATAGAGAACGGGCGGGAAAGCGGGGTTGCGATACAACCGTAGCGGGAAAAAAAAATTCGGTTGAATCTTTTTGTGGATAACACAACGTTGACACGGTGTAGAAATCGTGGAAGGCCGACAAACAAGACAGTCACGTTATATCACATGCATAACGCGTCCGAAGTAACCGATGAATAATTGCATGCAATCTACAATAAACTGTATCTAAAAATTGCAATCAGCTTGGTTTGGAGTTTGTGGAGGATAACTAGGGAGGGGGTGGTAGGACGGGGGAGCGGTACAAATTTTAAGTTACTTTTAGCCCTGGGTGGAATTCACATATCGACGGCGTGACCCGACACACAACACACATTTTACCACAACTGTTTCGTCCCTTGTTTGTAAAAGTAAAGAAAACGTTCCTTGAAAGGATTTGAGAAGTGCGATAACGCGGCGGAGAAATGCCGACAGACGTTAGAGCTCAGGCGCTCGCGCCAAGCCCCTCTCCCTGGCAAATCCGCAACATTTTTGTGACGCATCCGCCAAGGGTTTACGTGAAAACCTAAATCCTTTACATCGCACGGTCACTGCCTGTGGCCACAGATGGCATCGATAATATCGGTATGTCAAAGATTACAAAACATCAAAGGCAGAAGAATAATTATGTTCCGTTCTAAAAATGTTTTACAAGTCATTGCCTCCGGGTTCGTACTTGCAGGAGTTATTCTGCGTAATGGCCAGGTGGCGGTCGTCTCGCATTATGAATGACGCAAGAAATGTGTTGGAATTTACACGAGTGTAAGTGTATTTAGCGAAGGAAAAGCTTCCACACACGTGCGTTAAACCCACGCAGTCATGCACACTTACCAAGCCTCGCACAGAAACCGTCTGAACGATGAGGTTCAGGAGCAAGAGGAGAGAACCCAAAGACGCGTGGGAGAGAAAAGTGAAAAAAACAGGACAGCAACAAGCAGCAACATTGATGCAGTTTCGTTTTAAAGGATATCCAGACGTAAGTGCAACGTGTGTGCCAGTGTTATGGTATACTGCCACATCAATATAAGATTACAAAGAACAGTATGCTGCTTTTCTCTGCAGTTATCTACGACCTGTTTGATAGAAAGCAAATGTTGATAATCTGCATTTAAGACAAATACTGCATTGAAATGTAGACTATGGGCACCTTTTTTTGCCAGTGTACAAATAATGCTAAATATTTAGGGCTTTACCTTTTCTGGCAATGAGAGAAGTGTTAAGATCTTAAAACACCAAATGGACAACTTTTTGTAAAGGTTCCAGTTTGCAAGCAGCCACACATGCTTGTGGCAAAACATGCAAACAAATGCTATGATAATATATGCATTATCCTTCAAACTGATTGGTCCAACCACTAGAGACAGCTTTTGTTACAGCCTAGTCTCAGTGTTTAGCCAAGTGTTGCCAAAAGGCAAGCAGTCACCGTAACGAGTGAGCATTTAGAATACTACAGCACAATGTTTATGCTCCTGATAAAGAGAAACGGCCTCAAAGATACGCATTACAAACTAAGACGGCGACTTAAGAATAACTCTCAAGAGCTGTTATTTCGGATAGCCGCATCAAGCGTTGCTCCTCTCTCCTTCGCGACATTTCGCCTCCCACATTGGGGACATCATCAGGCCGTGGGAGGCAAAACGTGGGAGGCGAATCATCGACAGAAGGAACTCTCGACACAGCTATCCCGCTGGAATACCTCTCAGGCTTAATTCTCATACATCAGGCCGCGAAAAACCTGCATCGTAAGACCGTCTAAGCCCGCTCCGCTCACCTGCTTGGCCTTGTACTTCTTCATGTAGCGAGGGCACACGAACGACTCGGGGTTGATGTCGGGGACGTTCTGCGGGGAGATGTTCTGCGGCTCCACGCTCACGTTCTGCATCTTCAGGAAGGTGAGGATGCTGTTCACCTCGCCCGCGTACGAGCTGTCGGCCATCGTCTTGCCCTTGGAGGCCAAGCGGCAGGCGGCCATCCACTCCGCGTACTGCTTCTCCTGAACGCCGGACGAGTCAAAGCGATGTTTTAGTCGCCGACCATTGCGGCCACGTTAATTTCCCTGCATATTTAAATCCCTGAGCAAAGTGGTGGAGATGCACTGTCCCAGTTTTCCCGAGATTGTGCTCCTTTATTAGGCAGCTTTCCTGGGAAATCTGTACGTTTTCACATTATTCAAAGTCCGGGTTTTTGTCAGTTACACATACAGTCCTCAATGTCTCTCATTTTGTTTAGCCGCACGATATGTCCCGGTTTTTTTTGGCTCCGAGGTGGAAACCCTAGAGAGTCTATCCAGAGTTATCTTGACTTCCTTACGCAGTGGTACTAATTTGAACTCGCAACATTCTGATTGTGAGCCGCTCGCTGGAGACCGCTGGGCCACCAGGCCGGACGGACGCTGAACAGAACTGGCGGAAATGCCGAGCTCGTGTTTATAGTCAATGTTTCTGCAATTCTCGGTTGTGTCCAAACCCGGCATCGCGGTCAGTGAACCAGCCCCAGGGGGTCAACGAAACGAGGGTCGCCTCGTGAAGCGTCCTGCGTTTACAATTGCACGTCCCACACCCCTGAATCCTAAATTTCGACGAGTGGCTCAGGACGACTCGTAGAGATACCGACTAACGGCGCATCGATTCAATAATTTGTTTATAAAAAAAATGAGCTGTTGCAGGCGCTATTCAGGCCTGTGTAGATTTTACAATCAAATAGCATTGTATCGTTGAAGAATGTATTATTTGCAATCTGTCCAAATAATACAGACGTGTTATTTTAGAATGAAGGAGCCAAAAAGGCTGAGAAAAGAAGACAGAAAGGACGTGAGAATCAATACAAATTCGACGGAACAATTTGACAAAACCCCACTGGGGGTGCTAAACGGTGATCGTGTGGCGCCACTCTTGCTTGAGCGCGGAGACACAGCGACACGATTCGGACGAGTGACCTAGCCGCGGATTAAATTTAGAGCCGAGCAAAAAATACAGAGCGGCTTTAGAGGAAACGACAAAAATATTTCATTGTCTAAAACTGGGTAAAAATAATAATTCCAAATGCCAAGACAGAAAAGTGAGGAGACACCCAGTATTTATTTACAAAAAGTAAATAAACTGAATGTGAAAAAACTAAATATAGGCGACTGAAAGCAAAAAAAAAAAGCGGAAAAACTTGATTGCTGAATGGAAATGAATGCATCAACATTGGCGTTCTAAATTAATGCACAACACAAACACGAGAACCGACACAAACAACGCGAGACAGCGCACACAAGTGCCAAGATGACACCGCTTACGGAGAAGACATCAACGCTACGCTTCAAGTCAGCCGGCTAAAGCGACATTTCACGGCGATGCTTTAGCTCACAACTCAAGGTGTCACCGCTCAAAAATATCGAACGAGAGAGAGATCACTCGACGCGGCCATCCCGAAAAGAACAGCTCTGAAGCGCAACCGTCACGAAACGAGCCGTGAAAACCTACATCGGTACAATATCGACCGTCCTCCCTTTAAACGTTACGACCGTATCAAGTTGTTCCTAGAGAGTGCTTCTCCCCGTGCGGCACTGATCCCCGAGGTGACTTTACATCTCGAGACCGCAGCTGCGCACACACATACACACATCGCCAGCTAACCGTCGTCGCGCGTGTTTGCCAAGACGCGTGCGTGCGGCCGTGCGGGCGGTCGTGCGGGCGGTCGCCGAGTTGTCAGTGTGGGTTTCAGTCCCGTGCTACCGTACACTTGAGTGTAACCTGGAATGCCGGGCCATGTCAACAGACCGGAGCGGCTTCAAAGGCCGGGAACATCTCAATTACGCCGCAAAAGAGCAAGTTCTCGTGTTATTGCGTGCTGTGGACTGTCGGCCAACAATGCGTCGATGCAGGGCGAGTAACGGGTCAATTGGATTCTTAAGCTGAAAATGCGCGCGTCGAATTGTGCACTGTACGCGCTGGGTTCGCGTAACAGCTCAAGCGGTACGTGGACGGAACACTCGCCGTGATGTTACAAAAACATTATGTAATTGTATTGCCACTGAATCACGACCACTGCTACTACGGTGTGTGTATATAATGGGTTTATGGGGACAGTAAAAAAAACATTGTGCATAATAAAATGCTTTTAGCGGGTTCTGCGAATGTTTAACAACCTCTTAGTTATATATAGCTTTTTTTCAACGAAGCAGAATTAAGTTTGAAGACAATATTACGAAAGCCACTTTACAGTCACACGCACACAAGCAGAACATGCAAACGCCACACAGAAAGGCACCCGAGCCGGGAATCGAACCCAGAACATTCTTGCTATGGGGCGACAGTGCTACTGACCGTGCGACCCAGGCAGCACGGTACTGGGGTAAAGTGTGGGTACTACCACCTCTTTCAAGACATCTGGCCAGGATAGAAGAAGCCACCTAAATTATCCCACAGAAAGGCCTTCTACCCGCAGTTGACCTTAGCAACCTATTGCAGCCCTGTGCCTTTACCTCTACTTTTGATCAATTCATCGTCAGAAACCACATAATCCTGTATTGGGTTGCAGTGAGCCGGAGCCTATCCTGGCGGACACAGGGCGCAAGGCAGAGCAATCCCAGGATGGGACGCTAGTCCATCACAGGGCACCGGGGGCAATTTAGTCCGCAGGCCAATTAACCTATGCAGCAGCATGTGTTTGGACTGTGGGAGGAAACCGGAGTGCCTGGCAAAAAAACCTAGCATACACGGGGAAAACATGAAAACTTCACACGGAAAGGCACCAGAGCCCAGATTCGAACCTGGGCCCTTCTTGCCGTGAAGCGGCAGCGTTACTCACCGTGCCGCCCACCTTTACATATCCCTTTACAAGATGGGATGTTTTTTTACGCAAGCCAGCTGTGTTACATCGCACTGAAAGCAACAATTTACAGCCACGGCCGATAAGATAAATCAGAGCTATTTGTAACCTCTCAATCAGCGCGCGAGCACACCTTGAAAGGGGAAAAACAGGTGACCCCAACTAAAAACGATTTAATCTTTAGGACATTCACGGCGTGCGCTTTCATGGCACAACACATGTTGTTTTGACCATTAATGTTTAACTATGGGTTGGCAGTCCATGAGGATGGGTATTCATGGTGCCTGCTTCCAGTTTAATGTTTTCCTAACAATGTGCGTTGTCGATCTTTGTTTTTACATGTTGATTCCTGGTGCAGTTGGGCATTTTTTTTTGTTTCTAGTATTTAAGAAAGGTTGTTTGTCCTTTCACTAAAGTACACGCTGTTTTGCCAGTTCCAACTTTACGTGTTTAACACCATTTGCCTATGACGCACTTCACGAAAGAGACATTGTCTTGTCAAAGAAGCGTCTGTTTTTAATAACGCGACTTATTGGACTCGCCACTGAGAGAAGTTAAATGTTGCAAGTTTGATTCCCTCACAAGGTGGATGAAAAAGGGACTGCCCATGTTGTGTATCCACCATCAACAGGGGATCTCCAAAGCTCGCTCTAGCAGAGGCCATTCCGCCGGCATTGGCACGAGCGGGCAATTGCAGGGCTGCACCTTTGCCTTTCCTTTCCATAAAAATGCCAAACACTTCAGTGGTTAACCGCACCGAGTCTATTTACACGGCGCTTGTGATAGGATCAGCACGGCAAAGCTTAGTCAAATAACCCACACGACCTGCACTGTATTGGGAAGCTCTCATCCAACATCGAATGGACCAAGGACCACACACGTGAACCATCTCCGCTTAACGTGACTCACAAACCCTATCACCGGAGAACCAACGTTCCTTGAAGGAGACTGAAGCCGCCGCCCCCCCATCCCCCAACTCGTGGACAGAGTGCGGTGGACTGGACCCACCTCTGCAATATACCGCTAAAGCGTGGCCATAAAAATAAAAACTTCAATCGGGTGCACGAGCGCGCAACGTTTTCACTCGACCGGTGTCATCTTCGTGAGAAAGCCCCGCCCGACCCGGCAGGCCCCCTGATCGACCCGCTGGGTAAACACACGCACGATGCTGGCGGCTACTTACGCTCTCGCAGCGAAGCCAGACTTCAGTCATGCCCTCGGTGACGGGCACCAGCAGTTTGATGTTAAACTTCTGCGCCGCGATGTTGACGTCCGGAATGACTTCACATCCTGCAATTCACACAGGACGCCGCGCGGAAACGTTCCGTTAGAAATCTATTCCCTTTTGTCCCGATAGCGGATTTCGCGAGCGGCGTAACGGAGCGACGTCGATACCGGTTGTTCGGGCGTGCGCACGGCACACACGTGCGTGTGAGAGTCGTTTTTAGTAAAGTTCTAGAGGAATTCGGGGAGGCAAAAAATACAAATGACATAGTGAAAACAACACAAAGTAGTAATCAAATCCCCGAATGGCGATAATTGATTGAAATTTGTGTTTGTTTCGACACAAATAAGCCGCTTGGCAGAAGCCGGCCAAGCACAAACGTGCATCAAGCCTCCTGGCTCAAGCACGACTCGCAGGAAAGTGACGCTAACTGAAAACAGTCACTTTGCTTGCCATGTTTTTGGTCTGTAACATCACGAGCCCGTTTAGGATAGCGAACACCAAACGTGCGACACGACGGAGTGTCCGAGCACGAAACGAGTCACGGACTCCCAAACAATAAACTCATTGAGCACGCATTCTTATGCTTTCTTGCAGATACGAAAGCGGCTCCGACAACAATCCTTCGAGAGATAATTTTCGTACGAGCCCAACAGCCATGTTTCCAAAACCACTTGCCAACTACATCTGCCAATCCTCTATCGTGCGGAAGGAAAATTGTCGATTGTACGATCCAACCGCTGCTTATCCTGTACGAATGTTCTCACAATGAATGAATTCATCGCTGCTCTGGTTCACTGTAGCAGGAAAAGCATCACGGAACACGCTATCTTGTCTACATCCTCTCCACCCGTCCGAGAGCCATAGCCAAGGACACTGTCCGAGAAGGCGCTGTTAGAGAGCTCATTAAGGCCAACGCAGTATTCGAGTGGCACGTGTTTAGCTGTTTGAAAGACGTTTATTATTACAGCAGAAAATACGGAGTAAGCTTGTAGGCTCTGGATGTGGGATTCCTGCGATACAACAAACGTTGCCAGCACCATGCCCAGCCTTCTTGGTCTCCCCTACCGCTGATGTTTACACTCCATTATATTGATAGAGTAAGGCTGAATTGATATTGATAATGCCCAAAACTAGTTTCAATACCGTAATCCAATGACGTTAGCCATACCGAATGTAATTCTGTGTTCAAAGCTCAATGTGCTAACCTAAATGTCACCACTCCCCACTCCACTCCCTACACACACGACACGCACATCAGATTTCACGATATTACACACAGCGAGAAGCTGTGATGAGCCGCCAACTGTGACAATTTCCCATGAATGTGTGTACATGCAGTAAACTATATCACACGTTCAACGTATTTTTAGCAAACCTTTAATATTAAACATTCGATTTCAACTGAAACCGCTCGCACGTCAATGCTGTGGTCGTGGTGACCTTTGCATACGACAAAGATCAATCGAGCAGCTCCTCTACTCACCCGTATCGCATCCGCATGAAACCGCAGTAAGCGTGCGGTTTAGCTAAACACCGCACGCGGAGGCTATGCACGTGCGTGGGAGTGTGTCTAAGTAGACGTCCGAAATGTTAAAGATTTTTGAGGCTCGTTGTTACGGGTTGACCAGCAGCGAGTACATTACAGTGACGGTTTATAGGCTAGGCCACAAGCGGGTCATGCCATCAAAGAACAGGGTCACAAGGTCAGGATTATTGGTCAACACTTTGTATGTAAATCGCACCTGTGGTAAAAGCACACAGGACCAGCTGGCCTCTTGCAAGAACATCCGTCTGATATTTACCTTTTAATAAAAC
This sequence comes from Geotria australis, assembly GCA_036362915.1. Classification (NCBI taxonomy): domain Eukaryota; kingdom Metazoa; phylum Chordata; class Hyperoartia; order Petromyzontiformes; family Geotriidae; genus Geotria; species Geotria australis. Next base: position 4,058,285 of record JAZEWU010000019.1, on the reverse strand, counting down.
AAATTTAAAATCTATATATGTAATACAGACGTGCTCCATATAATACAGTGGTGGATTACAAACATATGGTCATTCGGGAGACGGCAGTACAGCAAGTGGGTTAGTGACCCGGTTGTGTTCGATCGTCAATTGTTGTCCCCTGCCATACGTGGGTTTTCTCCGGGTATCTCACTAACTTCCCGTTTGCAAAATTACTCATTTAAGAAAAAGAAGGCAAAACATCCCATTTAAAATTGTTAAATGATTCTGTAGACTTAGTAAAGCTAACGAATTATATTAAAGTATTCATTCA
>JAZEWU010000019.1:4023258-4048604 GCA_036362915.1 Geotria australis | reverse complement strand
AATGCCGAATGCTGTTAAGAATGAGGACACACACACAACGGTTATTTTGAGAGGGTTGTGACCAGAGGCTCCGTGACGTCATCACCCCCCCACTCACTTCCTCTCCCGTTTCTCTGCCTCCTACGCGCGCACACTCACTACAACCGCCTGCGTCCCTCATCCCGACTTCACATCTGTCTTCTCCAGTTCCTGCCGCTGCCGCTGCCGCCGCCACCCACCCCACCACACCACATGCTGTCATCTCTCCGAAGCACTTCCCGCCACAAAGAACAATTAAAAAACACGGAAGCGGCAGCGGCGAAAGAAGTAGAAAGAGAATGAGTTGCAGCAGCAGCAGAATTTTTTTGCAGCAATATAAGCAACTACAATGGAAGCCACAGCGGCAGGAGGAAGCCAGGGCTATACCCAGGATGAGACGCCAGTCTATCACAGGGCACCGGGGGGCAATTCAGTCAGCAGGCCAATAAATCTACGCAGCGGCATGTCTCTGGACCGTGGGAAGAAACCGGAGCGGCCGGAGAAAACCCACCGCGGGACACGCGGGAGAACGTGCAAACTCCACGCAGAAAGAGGCACCCGAGCCGGGATACGAATCCGGGAACGTTCTTGCTGCGAGGCGGCAGCGCTACTCACCGCGCCACCGTGCCGCCCATCAGCATCATCGACATCATTAACTTAAAAAAAACACTGATTAATTAGTTGGCCCATAACATCGTAATATATAGGAAGCAGTGTGTGGCAAAATGGCGCCTGCAAACCACCTGGCTGGCTCCGCCGCCTCTCTGCGCTTTCCTCGCGCCTCCGAGTCGTTCTCTCGTCGAATTAATACCTTTGACACTGAATGTGCATCGTGCTTCGAAGAATCGCAAAGAAGAAGACTGAATGTGCGCGCGTTATAAATGCAAAACTACTATTGTTATCAATCGACATCATCATCACCAGCAGCGGGTTGAAGGGGGAGGGTTACCGATTTGCGGAAGGGTTAGGGCCTCACCCGCCGTTGATGCGAGCCTTGTCGAGCAGCGTCTGCGGCCGGTACATGCGCGCCAGGACCTCGGGCGATGTGTTGGGCAGCGCCGCGGCCAGCGCGCTGGGGTTGCCCTCGGCCAGCGGGGAGTCGCCGAACCACGCTGTTGTGGGCGATAGCGGGCTGCCGTCGCGAGCGTCGTACGTGGGCGTCATGGTCTTGCTGTACCAGCCGGGGCTCGAGAAGGGCCCCCCTGCGCGGCCGGAGACGGAGGGAGTTTAGCGCGAGCGCCGCCGTTTCAATTGGAGGACTGGAGCGGTTCGTTAGTCTGCCGTTGGGGCGATTTGCTTGGCTCGCGTTGTTGTCGGTGGTAATATTCGGCGAATCGTCACGAAGATTCGGAGCCGCGATTCGATGCAAGCGTTAGTTGGATTTTTGAGTTTTGTTTCTTTTTTATAGTCTCGTTGATCATGGTTATAATTTTTTTTTTCCCATGTGGTTTCACTTCCCCCATGAGCCTAAAACTTAACATTGGAGGATCGACTGGAAATACGCACCATTCCATCTCCGACGTACCTTGATAGCCAGACGGGCTAAGAAGTTGACCCTTTGCTTATAACGAAGCTCTTTATTTATTCAAGAGAGACCGAGTTTCAAAAATATTTCAAGCCGAACCTGTCTTTGGACGTTAGGACCAATTCCATGCATGAGGGTTCGGCACTGGATGTGGGCGAAAACTGGCGTCTGAGGAAAACCCACACATTTGAATGGAATTCACTCCCAGATCAACAGATTCAAGAATCCGTTGCGTCAGACGCTCGGTTTGGTTATGATTAGCCAGCCGTGAAAAAAAACGAGGCGATCAAGTGCAGCGAACTCGGAGCTCTGGTGTCCCAGCCAGGTCAACAACGGCCACGCGAAATATAAAGCCAATCCAAACTGTTTGTTCAACAGATTTGTGCTTTGAAAGTGATCGGAGGCTTGGCTGGGCTGCGGTTACACGATCATCCTCTAATAGCACAACTTGTGATGAAACCGGGATGAAAGTGGCGATGGAGTGAAATAAAATAAATAACTTGGTAATTTATAGAAGAAACATTTCAGAGCTGGGGACAGATCGCAAACGCAGCTCCGGTTGCGCATCACTGCCGCGGAACAGCTGCAGACTCATAACACAGCGGCACTGCGTCGGTATGTGGCAAGGCGCCGCTCAGAAACAACGCAGCTTATTAGAAATGTGCAAAATGTGCGGGATGTTGGTGACCCTCGGTTCCACGGCGTTTACACCGCAGCAGAAACCCGCAGAGTGCAATACATGACAGGTGCCGTCTCGGACAACGGCCCATATTCACAGCACATCACAGCAGATTGATGTGCTATAAGGAAGGACCATGGCCAAAACGTTGCCTATTATGTTTTTCTTTATGCCAGACACCGTATGATTGACGCGGCATAATTCGAGCATTTTCTCTGACCCTTCACTGAGCAATGTCCCTCTGCACGAGCAAGACTAGGCAGCAGTCGGCAGTTAGTGAATCGTGATAAAATCATACGAGAAGAGGTGAAGTTGTACGGTTGATTTTTTCCTTCGGCGACGGACGTGCTAAGGGCACGTAACATCGAGTTAACATCGAGTTAATCCATTAGTCACGCATGCACACGTCAACTTGAAACGGCTGCATCAAGCGCACAAACATTCAGGAAAGCGTAAGCATTGGACATTCTGCATTTCACTTCCTGGAGCGTCGGTACGTTTTTAGGCGCAAAAAATATTGCTGGAATATTAAGTGGAACATTACAGTGTAAAGTCCTTGTTTGTGTTTTAAGTGGCTTAGCTCTACGTGCTATTTCATCATCAACAGCTGGATGAAGGCCTCTCTCCGCTATTGTGATCTCTACCTGTCCCTGCGATGCCATAACCGGTTTACCTCCTGCGTGAGCTGATTTCATCGGTTATTTTCCATGGTGGCTGCTCTCTTCTTGGGTGTATTCCATCACTGGTTTCAACTTTGAATTGGGGTTGTGTCCCGTCCAAGCCCACTTACTTTTCTCAACAGTTACACGTCTCTTATTTGCATCTGCACTATGATCTACGAGAGTCTCCTTCGATCTCTCAGTAAAATTCCCAGTGTGCATCTATCCAATGCATCGTTGTGTACTTGAGATTTTGTTCCGTGTTCATTGGCAGTGCCCGTGTTGCGATCCCTGCGTCATCGCAGACAATGCGCAATGATTGGAAATTATTTTCTTCGGACAAATTGGGATATTGCTTTTCATTACGAAATTTAATTGATTTCTAATTTCCTCTATTTAGTTTTTTTCTTCATGGAATCTCAGTGTAGCTGTTCATTGTGTATACCGTATTTATAACATTTCCACGGTTTTTTTTAAATTAAGGCCCTAGTTTGTGCATGCTTGAATGACTGCACCAGTTTCCACTTAATCAATTTGCTTCTGCGTGGTTTGCAAATGCCATGCGTAATAATATTTGATACGTGTCTTTTATTAAATCTGATTTATTGTTGTCCTCTACATTGACCGGTGGTCAGCTGACTGTGATCAACATAAACTATGTACATATATATGTGTAATTTTTGGATATACGTGTTATATTAGTTCAAGCAAGTCATGTAAACTGTGGCATTTAACCGGGGAATAATGTTGGTACGTTGCTAACGCATTGGTCTCGGAGCCTGGTCACTTAAGTCCAATTCCTGGGCACGGCTAAGGTGGGCACCCCGCTTCACAAACCTGGACTGAACAGCATGGTGAAGTATGGCCAATCAACCCCCAAGACCTACGTGGAGTGAGAGATGCCACCATCCAGCAATGAACCGGCAAAACAGCTGTATATTATTTCATAACTTCAATTGTGATATTCAAAAAATATAATGATCGTATTGTGCTTGGCCACATACCAATCCAGGCCACCTATGTGAGGATTCAAGCTGGTTTTTTTTTACTTTGTATAGGACAAATATCAGCACAATGCATAACATTCCTAGCTCACCTCAACTACTTTAGCCCAACAATCAAACACACGGAGCCATAACCCTCGAGTGAGAAAGTGCTTCAGATGGTATCGCAGTGTTAAAGAGTGCGGCCCAGTGTGCACTTGTGTTTTCTTTGCAATCTTGCGGAATGTTCGGGGTCACTTAAGGCGATCCGTGGCTGTAGCGTGCTCTGGAAATAACAACGCTTAGTAAAATAAAAGGAACCAAGAAAAAATACGCACGCAAAAAAACAATAAACGAGTAACATAGCAAACAAGTAGCAGGAATGCACGGAGAGAGGAAGGGTTCAGACAAAGCACGTGATGCAGGAAAATACCACACGAGAAACTTACCTCTCACCGGACCGATATAAAGAACATCTTTCTTGCTGTCTAAGAGAGGCAGAGTTTATGGAAAGGAAGGAAAGTCGAGAGAGGGAGGAAAAAAAGGATTTAAATGGGAATGCAAGTAAGACGATCGTGTCGTTCCGTTGACAAACGTCACCCGCGCGTTTGTGTCACTCGTCACACAGCTGCTCTCTTTCAAAGCTCAAAGTGTGAACCAGAGGCGCAACGAACCATCATCGACTGCTCTCGCTCACCGAGCTCGCGATACACACGTTGAATCGCCGGAGTAAGTATCGGTTGTTTTTATAATCTGTACAGCACGCTGTGTGCAATGGGTCTACTGGCAACAGCCGCTACATTCGCAACAATGCTAGAAGGACGCGATTCCTGCATCCAATCATGACCTTGAATAATAATAATAATATCAATTTAAATAGCGCCTTTCACCCGAGGGTCACAATGCGCTGCACAAGGGCCGCGAAGAGGACGGCATGTCAACAACGAAAGAAAAACACCGACCAATAAAAAACAAAACAATAGAAAATAAATGATTAAGGCTGTCTCGAATATACTGAAAGGTCGTGAAACTGGCAATCTTAAGAGCCGCAAAAATCTGCCAGCGTCCCCTAAGATGGCCGTCACTTCCTTGAAGACAAACACGGAGGGAGACAGGTAGGGAGGGTGAGCGACAGGGAGAGACATAGGGACACAGAGACAGAAAGACAAAGACAGATGAGGGGGAAACCACGCTAATCCAAATTAAACAATGAACATTGAAGCACAAGAACACACATCCTCTAAAATCTCGGCAAGTACCTTGCCAAACTAAGGGGGAAATTCCTCCAGATTTTTTGAGGGAAACCCTCTAGAATCTCACACCTTACTCCAACCGTCTCGGCAAGTGCCTTGCCAAACTAGGGGGAAAGTTCCTCTGCATTGATTCACTGGGAATGAAAAGGAGGGGACTGGGGAGTGAATCGTTACACCTCAAGTTTCAATGGCATCACAAGCTCTCACGGAAGAGTGCTGCTCTGGGTTTGTGAACATAAGACTATAAATGTAAGCTGTAACTTAATCAGGTTTTTTTTTACGCTTGGGGAATCTGATTACAGTTACGGTAATGTACTTGAAATTCATAACCAGATCTAATGCGTTTAAATTTGGTGTAAAAATAACTGCGGTCGCAATGCAAGCACAGAGGCCGCAGAGGTGTTCAGATTTAAAAAAAATAGAATTTTGCAGCCGGACTGTTTTGACAAAATTAGGATATTTTGACCATTTTAGTATGAAGTGTGGTTTATAACAGTGACAATGAAGAGGAGAAGCAATCCCATCACTGATGATGAAAATACAGCAGAAAAATAATACATTAAATAAGTTGTAACATTTCACGAAGAAAAGAGAAAACAGCGCTCTATGAAAACTATAAACACACTTCCCAACTTTTTTTAACACAGTCCACGGTCATTTTATAACAGCTGTAAAAATGTAAAAACATAGCTTATTCCAATAGTCAACCGTAAAAAAAAAGGATCGCAAGAATGCGGACTTTATGCAAAAATGTGCTTCATCCGCAACTGACAAACAAGGCCAAAAAAGGCAAAGGGCACAAGTTTAGCCAGACACTGCCTCCAATCACTCCCCCTCTAACCTCTCTCCTCAACCCCCCTCTTCCTGCCTGCACCCACCTCCCCCATCATCCCACGCAACAGTCCAACCAGCAGCTTCCAAATGTGCAGCGCACAGTAGGGTACTGTTAGGTCGCACGCAGGAAGCGCCGCTGCGCCTGTGTGTCCAGAGACACGGGCCAGATTCACAACTGCGTTGGGGGATTTCGTCATTACGCGGTGCCTCTCGCAGCACAAGACGTCCCGAAAAAACAGAGAATGTTCAGAGAAGGTGCCCCAATTAGGAGAAGAACGGGCAGTGCACGAACGCGCACGTACGCGCGCGCGAGAGAGAGAAAACTCGCAGGGAACGCCCGGAGAGAACGTCTCAAAACGCCGGTCTTCCGTTGCCCGTATTCGGGAGGTTGTTGTTAATAACGACGCGGTGGAATGAAACGCGAGGCGGCCTCGTGTTTACTGCCTATTTGGGTGCGATCTTGGCACTTACTTTGGCTAAAAGGGCTGCTGCCATTTTTTTTTCTCCAGCGCGAAGCACAGTGGACGCAGGCCGTTGCAGTTTCCCGCCCCGCGCAAGAGTTCGTTTCCTTCCTGAGCAGAAATCCTCCCCGGGTCCCAAAGATCCGTCGGACGGCGTGTTGTAGCGCGGCGGCGGGGGATGTCAACGACAATGGGCACCGTTTTCTCCGAGCCGTTTAGAGATTTTTTTTTCTTTATTTTCGTAGGGTTTTTTTTGGTTTTACGTTAACGCAATCGGCTCGCAAATTTAATAATCCCATAAATTGCTCGCGAGGTTGTAATCGTGGTACTCGTATACCGCGTTCGGCATTTTTACACTAACTTTCCCAGGGGCTAATCGGAAATGCCAAGCCCTTTCCTAGAAAAAAAAAATCAAGAAAACAAACAAGTTGCTCAACGGACTGCTCGACGTTGCATGTTTGAACTTAAGAATGTATGGAACTGAGCGCTGGTTTGAGATTTGTACATAGCAGAGAAGCACTCATCGGTGGTGTTACAAACCTACAAACCAGGTAATGTTACTCCGTCACACAACCTACGTTGTACATATATAAATATGCCTGGAGAGCCAAAGATATTATGTAAGCTGCAGCCCAAGATTCGAAAAAACTCTACACCCTTCCCTGAGTGGGGCCCTCCTTTGAGCAAACACTGCTCCTTACCTGGGCAAACGTACACAAGATAAGGCTCAGGCAGGTGTGCCGTGTGCCCCATAACTCGCATTTTAACCACATTTAAGCAATCGACAAATAAAACCAAAAAGTTCCAGAGGCGACGGATAAAGTAATTTGCGCAGGACAGGCTGCGATGCGAGTTTATTGGCCCGAGGAAATCAGACCCAGTAGAAATGTCGACAATTGTGGTTGGAGTGAGTAAGAAGTCTGCCGCTTATCAAGTCCGTCTTGTTATGTTTAAGGGATGTCATTTATAACGGCTCCACCCAAAAGTACACTAGGGCCATATCTGCCCCAAGCATTTTTAAACATCAATTAAAATGTTCACGAGCCCCGCTTGGGGTCCATGCTCGAGCCAGTTCTAAAAACGACCAGCAAAACATAAACTTAGCTGTCGCCCGTGAAATTCCGCACAACTGTCATCATTTTCACCACCATCATCGTCGTCACCAACAATTGTCATTGATGACGGATCCAAATTTCAACACTCTAAAAGTAAACAACGAACAGATCAAGTTAATAACTGGCTTTAAGGTTCACTGGCTACGTGAGTATGCGTTCAAAAATGCACCCACACCATTGAGACACTGTTTACAAAGTTCAACAAGTGTCATTTTCTTGCAACAATCTTGCCAGCAACACTCGTGTGGGTCTGCGTTGCTCCGGTTAACATGGGGTAACAACGGTACTGATGTAGGTTTTCACGGCTCGATTCATGATGGTTGCTCTTCAGAGCTGTTCTTTGTGGATAGCCATGTCGAGCAATCTCCCTCTCTCCCTCGCGACGTTTCGCCTCCGACGCCTGACGATGCTTCGAACGTGGGAGGCGAAACATCGCGAGGGAGAGAGGAAGACCTCTCCACACCGCTATCCCGAAAGAACAGCTCTGAAGATCAACCATCATGGAGTAGAATTGCTTAAATTCCCTGTTAACCCCCTGGGTCGGACCACCTAAGTGAGAGGGGAGGGTGAGGTGGAGGATCAAGCCTCCATACCCCACCACCCAGAGCGTATACTATATAACACAGAGCCACGGGCTCGTGAGTCAACTTGGAAAAAAGAAGTCCGTGGGGCAAGATAAAGCAACACATCTGCGGCGGTCGACAACGGGAAGTTGCTGAACATTTGAGAAACGCAGCAAAAACTACGCGCGAGAAAACCACGCCATCCTCTTATCGACTTAAATTACATCGACACCTCACCAAACATGGTGACTTACTGAGAGGGTCCCCACCCCACTCCATTAAACTGTCCGCCCGCCTCCTGCTCAGTCACAGACGGGACACTCGCGAGCAATGCAGGGAACACCGAGAGGCCCCGGTAAGGGTGGCTGTGATGGCACGTGGACCACTAGGACCGAAGGCCATAGCACAGAGAAGGGGGAGGGAAGTAATAATAATAATAATAATGTTTTTACATTTATTACGTGCACATATTCATTCATTCACTGCCGAAGGTACTCATTCGACAAGAGAACGACTCAGAGGCGCGAGGAAAGCACCGAGAGGCAGAGGAGGCAGCCAGGCGGTTTGCCGGCGCCATATTGCCACGCTGCTTCCTATATATTATAATGTTATCGGCCAACTAATTAATGAGTGTTTTGTTAAGTTGTGGGAGGAAACCGGAGAACCCGGAGGAAACCCACGCAGAACAGGGGGAGAACACACAGACTCCACACAGAAAGGCGCCCAAGGCGGGAATCGAACCGCCTCGGGTATCACCACAGCCGCCTACTCCTCGGCTCCCTTTCCCTCGCCCACCAACCCTGGTCCCAACGTCGTTTTCACACACATCGAGTTTGTCAAACGGTGGCAACCACCACGGCTGAGGTGGACGTACCTGGGCTGGCCGTGGGTGTGATGAGAGGGCCCTCCAGCTCCGTCACCTCCTCGTGGTTGTTCTCTTCGCTTCCTTTTTTCTTCTTCTTTTTGGAAGAATCCTGAGTCTTCCTGATGAGGGAGAGCTCTTCCGGGTGGCGGATGTCTACGGAAAGCGATCGCACGCGGACCAAAAGAAGTACGTCAACATTCGATCGGGGAAAGAAACCAACTAAAATACAATTTGAGTAATCGTATTTTAGTTGGTTTTCATTCAATTCGAAGACAATCCCACTGCCGGCATCACGTCGTGAGGTTATTTCCGAGAATTCTTCCAAGGTAGGCGAGATGTTGCAAACGAGAGAGCAGGAACGCTCGACAGGGCTATCTCGAAACAGCAGCTCTTAAGAGCAATTCCACACACATCGATCTGTGAAAGCATACATCAATACGAAGGAATTTCCACTCAGAATGCTTGCAACGCAGTATATCCCACCCCCCTTAGTTATAGAATAGCCAGCGAAGGTCCTATCACAGAAGTAAGTACCCTGTGACATTCCTTGAAGTGACCTGCCACTGCACTTTCCCACACACCCCACTGGAGAGACTCTCAGCGCACCGTCAAATCAATCGTTAATCCTCAGAGTCGGGATTTTTGCCAAGTAAAGTAAAAAAAAAAATTTTGACAGTTTTTCTTTTTATGCGGTCATTAGGAACCACGCTTAGACCACCAACCTGCTACAGCGGGGAGCGCAAGGTGATCACGGGCCAGTTGCCTGGACTCGAACCCAGGAGGTCAATGGTGTCGGCTCAGTGCTCTGACCCCCCACGTTTATTTCGTAATGATTAACTTTTCTCCTTGTCCCGACTTGAATCTCATTGCATGTCCCCGGCCATGCTTGAAGGGGATAGCGAGTCTGCTGTCGTTGTGACTCTCTCACCCTTCTCAAACACGATGGTGAAACTGCTAAGATCAGGGGTGGATCTTGATAAAATAAATCACCCTGGGAACCCACCCAGGTCCACTTCCCCTTTAGCGCTACACAGAGACTCCTAGAGATACACAATGACTCATAGAGACACACAGAGACTTAGGGTCGAGCGGTCCTCTTCCAGAAGATGTTGAGTTTATGGCAACACATTTCCTGCACTTCTGTGACTTCTGAGATGTAAAATAACCATTACATCGTAAGACCATGAAAGCCTAACACGTTCCCTTTGGGATTCTCGCTCTGGGAACGGCGTTCCCCTCCATTCCCACCCAAATCCACCCGTGGCTACGGTGATTTAGGCGTCTGCTATGAAATTGATAGGACATATATGAAACGTATTTGAGTTGGTTTCTTTCGACTTATGAAATCACTTTGAAGCAAAACTACTTTGCTTTTGATTTTACTAACTTGTGCATCGCGATAGGGTTAAAGTGGGACGTTCCGTCGGTATGCTTGCAAATATTAAACGAAAGTCCCGCTGATATGATTCAGAAACCCTTTTACGGCCACATTTAAACCACGGTCAATCACCCACAATGAATACAAAATCAATCGCGTCCAGTAAGCCATTGCCCCTCGCACGGAGGATTATGGCCTGTACGGGATTTACCCCCCTGCACTTCATCCATCACTTACGCAGCCGCAATGAAATGTTCTCGACGAGACCGATGACCTCAACCGAAACATCATTAATATTCATAAGCAGAATGATTTTCACGCTCAGGTTTAGGATTCAGCTTATTAAATTTCCGTTTTCTAAAGTCTATTTTAGTGTTGATTTTAGTTTATGATGGTTGCTCTTCAGGGCTGCTCTTTCGGGATAGCCGTGTCGAGCGATCCCATTCTCTCTCTCGCGACATTCGCCTCCCGCGTTGATGATGCTTCCAACGCGGGAGCGTAAATGCCAAAATCTCCAACAAACCGTCCCATAAAACAGTCATAGATGGCTCCCTTGCTTTGTCCATATTTTTGAGAGCACTCAGAAATGTAGTAGACTCTCATAAATATCACAGGAATCCTGCTTCCGGAGCTCGCAAGCTCACTGGGTGTTCTCTGCTGTAATAATAGACACCCACCGATGTAAACATCTATCTAAACATAAAGTTGTTTATTAATGTATTGTATTTTATATGTATGAACCAAAATATTTTATTGTATTAAAAACATTATTGGCAAAACGAAGTCTACTCCTTTAGGGAATAGCCAAACCTTCCCACAGATGGCCCCTCTTCAAAATACCTTAGTCCTGAGGCTCACCGAAGCTTTCCTGGATAAATAAAGTGCTATTATTTTTACTGCCGGCCCACCCACTTCTCAGCCCACAAAGATTACAATTTAAGACGTTTTCGTCTTCTTTGAAATGTCCCGGTTGCTCACAAGAAAGCCATAAGTTCGCCTTTGGACAACAATTTATTGGAACACCAGCCAAGATCCATCCAGTGCGGTATAAAGGCCTCCCCCAAGCCTTAACTACCCGTCACTCAGATTATACCCTGCACATGCGTCAAACTGATCCCTCCATATCCACGGTGTCCAATCCTCGAGCCTGTGTTCGCCTCTGGCTGGTATTCTGTCATCAGTCTTGTCCATCAGCCACCATCTCTTTGTCCCATGCCCTGCCCGTTTAACTTTCATAAAGAGTCAATATGTCTTCTATAACTTGTGTTTGTCCTTTGATTTGTGTGTTTCCTCTTTCCGTCTCTCAGTGTAATTCCAAGTACTGGAACATCGTGTACAAAATAAACAACATTTTTCTGCTTGTGAAACATTTTCAGGAGTATATTATTTGGCTCTTTAAAACACAGTTTAAGAGAGGAAACATTTGCAGAGCTATCTTGTGCAAACACAGTAAAATGTTAACATGGGACTTCCACATCTTGGCCAAACTGCCGCCGCTCTCTGACGGCCGACCTCTCCAAACTTTGAAGTTATTACTTAATGCCATTTAAACACAATACCCACACGCTAATTTGTTAAATTTCAGGGCAGCGTAATCATCTCATTAAAAACAAACACAGAAATCCTTTCGTCAATCCAAGTCCAGGTGAAGGTTTACCTCAGGCCGTATTGCTCGTGGAAACGGTGTGACCATGCTTCACTCTGCTGGATCGTGAGGGTTGTTGGTGAAGGTGAGAAGGCCCCAGAACAGGTTCAGATATCACTCGACTAATGTGAGCTGTGGTCAGGAATCAGGGGGCTTCTGGCTGTAAGGCGGCAGCGCTACTCACCGCGCCACTGTGTGCATAGTTACATTTTTTTAATTTACATTTACCAGCTCTCCATTCATATTTTTGCTGAGGTTTGTACAACAAAATCCAAACATGTATTTATTTCCATGCCTTGAGGTCTCTCAGTGCTACATATGGGGAGTGAAAAAAAACTGTGTTAAAAATATATATAATTCGTATTTTTTAAACCTTCGCTGTACGTACTAACATACATACGCTGTATATATATATAAAAATAATACAAACTATAATTTTAACTGTCACCCACTTTGTGAAGGATTAACTCGCGGCAAAACTATGTAACCAGATTATGGGTTTCAGCAGAATGTAGGTTTGTTATTATCGGGAGGTACGCAGCCTTCAGATTAGCAGCTGCCCCCATCGCCTCCCACCTCTCTTTGCGGCTGCCACTCACACAGTTATCCAGCAGTTACCTCGGACCTATCTTTGGGCGGCATGGTGGTGCAGCTAGTAGCACTGCTCGCTCACAGCAAGAAGGTCCCTGGGTTCGACTCCCGGCTCGGGGGACCTTTTTGTGTGGGTAGGATTATGCGTGGGTTTTTCGCCCCGGTACTCTGGTATCCTCCCACGTCCAAAGACATGCAGCCTAGGTTTATTGTGCTGACTAAATTGCCCCTGGTGACCCGAGATGTCGTGACTTGCTTACCCCCTCCCCGCTAGACAACTGTTGAAAAGCGCTACATAGCGCAACGGTTCCTTCCAGCTAAAATACAAAATCCTGTGTGTTTTCACGGCTCGACGCACGATAACTGCTCTCCACAGCTGTTCTTTCTGGGATAGTCGCGTCAAGCGTTCCTTCCTCCCACATCGACAACATTTCGCCTCTCACATTGAGTGAGGTGCAGTTGAGAGCAGGTTATCTCCTGTTCCAAATGGACAATTAAGAATAGCCCGCGGACCCGATTTAGCCGCCGCTAAGCATCTCGCTTGCAGCATCTCACACGCGTCAACAGCTGGCGGCCGAATCCCGTTTTCTCCGGCTCACTCGCCAACCTGGGCGCGATCGTACAAACGCCGCTGATCAATTCCGCGCGACGGCGAGTAGCGCTGCCGCCTCACAGCAAGAAGGTCCCCGGTTCGATTGCCGGCTCGGGTGCCGCCTTGTTGTGTCGCAGGGATCCTGTAAAGAGCTCGCAAGCTCACCGGCTGTAATAATATACGTCTAATCGAAACATCTCCCGTTTCCTCCCACAGTGCAAAGACATGCTGCCGAGGTTCATTGTCCTGACTAAATCGCCCTGGGATGTTGCAAATTGCTTATCCCTCCACGCTGGACAACTGTTCTAAAGAGAGACATAAAAACGGGTTGACACTAACGGATTCGCCAAAACAGTAGTGTCCGGGTACTGCTCAGCCACTGGGCCTTTCAAAGTCTCAATCTTCATCAAATCACGGCTCTTTGGAGTTCTTCGCGGACTGGAAGTTGAACTCGCACTTCACGCTGCTCTATCGCTCAGCGGTTCCTCCCAGATTCAGTAAGGATCGACTGACGGGAACAAGCTGGGAACACCCGGCTGCCTTCCCAGAGCGAGGGTCATCGCGTGCCTGGCCCGGGATAATCGGGGGCCGTCGTGTTTATATTTTCCACCCGGCACAGCTCAGGGTGACGTCGACGGGGCCACGCAAGCGAGCGCGCTCGCCAGGTGCTATTTCAACACGTTCGAACAGCAATAGCGCAGCCGTCCACAAATTTCCCGATAATCGCTCATGGCTCCGAGGTTTCCTCTTGAATTCCACTTTAAAGGTCTCGGCGATAGTATATTTTGAGAAGGTGAACTTTCTTATCTCGAGCCTGCGGTGGGTAACGTTCAACACGTGTTGTTTCACGTTCTCGCCGCCGTTGCTATTTTTGTTTCGATCGTTTTGGGAATAACTCTGCAGGTGTTATAACAGCTGCGGCGGTATTTGTTGTTTTCAGACGCCATTGTGCGCGTTCCGATGGAAGGCGACGAACGGCAGTAATTATGAGGTGGTCATATCCACGTTACGTCAGAATGCAGAAAGCCCCAAACAAATAATCACCGTCAGCAACAGCAGCAGCTTTCACTCCGGATGAATTTAATTTACAATTCAATGCTGCGAGTTCGTTGTATGACCTTGTGATTTTATATGTCGTTGGCGTTGATTTGTTCGAGCGTTTGCTATGGCGCAGGAAACCATTATCCAGAGCTTGCAAGCTCACCGGGTACTTTCTGCTGTAATAATAAACATCTATTTTGCTGTCTTTTAATGAAGGCCTCCCCCAGCATCGATCTCTGGCAAGCGAGCTCATTTCATCGCCCCATCCCCGCAGAGGAGGTTCCTCTTGGACGAGCTCACTCTATTGGCCGTCACTCTGATTAGTCATGGCGACGTGTCCTGCCAAACCCACGTTTCTTAACGGTGAATGCGCGTCTCTAACCTGCATTTGCTCTCTGAATCATGCGTTCCTTTTTCCGTCTCTCCGTGTAATGACAACATGCCTCTCTGCGTGATTCATCACACGCTTTTAAAGTCTAGTTTTATTTTCTTTGTCAAAAGTCCGCATTTATAATCCGTATGTCATAGTACGTAATATGCACTGAATATAAACTCTCGTTCTCAGGCCAGTGGAAGCATCCAACGTTGGAGGCGAAACGAGCTGTGAAAACCTACATCGGTAAAAATAAAAAATATCTAAAAATCACACGTTAACACAACTCATTTGTGATTCCCGCGACGCTACGAGCACGCCAAATGCATCCAAACGCACGGCAAACCCAGGCAGCCTTCCATCCACCGACCAACCAGCCTCAACCCTGTTCAAGCTTCCGGCCTTGCGAGATGGGGCACATTGACGACAACGTTGACACAGGTGGTCGCAGTCAGAGACATCAGAAGCCGTCAGACAACTCATCCGCGGCGGGGCATCGCCGCTGGTTCCGGCTGAGAAACAGGAAATCCCTGCCTGCAGCTCAATTCGACGCTCAAACAAACGCAAGCAGAGGTCCGGGTGTCCCGCAACGACGCGCACACGCAGGCAAAACCGCAAACACAATGGCCATATTAGGAGCACAGTATCCAGTCTGGGCCACGCGCGGGGCGTGCGAGCTCAGTGTTTACCACGGCCGGTTTAAAATAGGAGGGGGTGAGGTAAGCAGAACGGCACGCTCGAGCGGTTTAAATATGCCCTGTTCGCGGCTAATTAAAATGGCCGGGGGCTCTGCGGGTGCAGGTGTCCAGTTCCGCGCGGCCGTTATTTAAGTCTCGCGGCGGCTGCGGCGGCGGCGGCGGCGGCGGCGTCGTCGTGCGAACGGCTTCGCGGCGGAGAAATCGCCGATCGCGGGAGCGTGCCGCTCGACGGGCGGCTCCGACGGACGAAACGCGGAACGCCGCGACCATCGCAGTCGAGGCGGGAGAGCGACGGCGCGCGGCGAGGAACGGCAACTAGAGCTGTCGTCGGCGATTGAGTGACGACGGAAGCGTGTAGGCATCGGTTGCATCTGCTGAGGTGGCTGCATGGGGGGGGGGTCAAGCTTCAGTCGTATTTAGACCAGAAGCAAAGTTACAGTTTATGGGCTCGCGCTGTGTACACAGCGGAAAGTTGCTCGCGGTGCCCGGTGCGGAGACGGAGGCAGACGCAACCCACGCACAGGCTGCGCGGCACCATTGCCCTATACGTCATTGGGATTAATTTGTTTAGAAGTCGGCTCATAAACAAAACCAAAGGCCCTTTTTGGGAATTGCCTTGTGTGGGTCTACGTGTGTCAGCGCTGGGGTAGGAGGCGGTGGCACGGTGGGTAGCAGACTACGGAGACGTGAACGCGCGGAGTTGGATTCCTGCTCACGGCTGACAAATCTGAACCGGTTTCTGGGGTAACCCCCTTCACCAACAGGCACTGACCAGCAGCATGGTGAAGTACGGTCAAACAAGCTTCCGTGACCCAGAGAGTGGGGAGGCCTTTGTCCACCAGTTGATGGACAACTGGTCGTAAAATATTACTTTGCTGATTAATGTGAGTGATAAGAGCTCTCATAGTGGTGGTCTGCTTAACGATAAATCTGACCTACCTACAGCACAACACCGATCCGAGTGAGATTATTACATTTAGAATAACCGTTATTAATTGTTTACTTATTTGTAAAACGTTTCTTTATTTTCACTGTCTAGAATACCTTGTGTTTAGCGGCAATAATTAGACATTCGTCCGCCACGCAAGCAAATATATATTTTGCTCCATGAGTAGAAGGCATGGAATTTATAAATCCTAACAAAAATAATGCACCAGTTTGTCAAACTAATTTTGACTACCAAAATAAAAACAATTCCTGCTGGTCAGATTTTTTGGCTGACAGGTCATAAAAAGCGCTCTTTACATCCACGTACTCCCTCTCGCCGTCTGACTAGGAGCGCAATCTAATCCGAATCAAAGTCAATGCTCGAGCAATCCATCGTGCAGAAATCCTGGAGAGTTCCCGCTCGTAAAAAAAAAAGGTAATTCGATCCGAAATGAAGTGGGCCTTTTCTAATCAGCCTCAAGTGCTGCCGCTCAACAGCAATAGATTCCAGAATACCCAGCAGCGTCTGGAGTCTAATAAGGACCGGCGATATTTTCAAGCTGCGTTAGGCCACAAAGCACGCACAGCAGGTAGGGTCACGTGACACGGCCTTTTGACCTTTGACAGCTTGGTGTGTTTGTGTGCAACTGGAAGAGTTGAAAGCCGTTCAAATAAGAAACGGCCTCTCACTCCGGCGCAAAAGCGCGACTTTCTCCGTTCACTTCCGCGTCAACAGGTACGTGTAAAGTGCAAACAAACACCTGGCATTCATTATTGAAAGTATACAGATTAACAACAGAGCGTTTCTTTAACAGGCCGTACTGCATTCCTGTTTAACCTGGCCTTCCCGGCTAATGGGATAGTGTGTCTCAGCGGGCCCCAAACAAGCTGTGCATAAAAGAACGTTAACCAAATCGCCATTGGCAGCAAACAGATTCAACGGCAGCGATTTCAGGATCATCGATCGATCTTTGCCGTGTGCTTTGCATGAGCATCATCTCAATTTTACTCCAGCGCGTCATGACGACGTGGAAGAACTGGAATCTGTTGCTGAGGAAAGGGATGTCTGGTCCACTCCCCTTGGACTGCTGCCACCGCGACCCTCACCAGGACAAGCGGTTTAGAAATTGGATGGATGGATGGACGTCAGGACGAGGAAGTGTAAAGCATTGGCGTTTTAACATGGGACAAACCGAGTGCCTTAAACCTCCGATTTTACACTTGACACCGCTCAACGTAGCAAATACAACTAAGAAGCGTTATCGTCACCTCGGAGGCACAGGATGATACCGCGTGGCTAAACAGAACAAAAGAAAGAGGACCGTACGTGTAACTGGTGAAAACCCGGACTTTGAACGACGCGTTTCAGGAAAAAGTACAGCTTTCCCAGGATATCTGCTTCAAAATAGGAGGACGATCCGGTTTAAAAAACAGGACGGTGGCAACGCCAGTTATCGGAAAGAAGCCGTGTCTCCGCTTCCGCGTGACACATCCGGTCCAGCCACACCTTGGCATTGTAAAAGCCATGCCCACGGGATTGCCAAAAGGACAGGAGAGGTGTTCCTTTCGATTTGCCAACAACAAAGTGTTGCTCACACTGACTCATGCGTTGGCGAGTGGGATCGGCGACCGAGTAATGTTCCTGGGCCGTTCCATGATCAACACCCCGATACTCCGTGAGCCACGAAGTTTCATACGCTCAGTCCCTACCCTTTTTACGCGCTGTGTGCACTGGTTAGCTCGAGAGTTTGTTGTGTCGCAGGAATCCCGCATCCAGAGCTTGCCAGCTCACTGGGTATTTTCTGCTTTAATTATAACCATCTATCAACAATAATAAACATATACTGCTCCATCTCCCAGGCCCTTCACCTCCGGGCCCTCCATGCTGGAAGACAGCAATTGCAAAACAAACTTTTTAACCCAGGGCCTGCGCTAGAATCAACTATTCGCAGTACAAACGTAGCATGTTGATTTTTTTTACACGAATTTTTAACACTGGCACAAGACTGAAGTGCAACCCTCGCCAGGACAACTGGTTTAAAAAATGGATGGATGGACGGTCGAGACTTAGGCAGACGTGAACGATCGACTCTATGAACCAATCACTGACCCTATGAGCCCGCGTGTTTGTTTGTCGTGTCGCAGGAATCCCGTAAGGAGCTTGCAAAGCTCACCGGGTATTTATCGGCCGTAACAATAAACATCTATCCATCCGTGTATCTACCGCCCGTACAAAGAAGAGCAACCGCGGCACTCACTGAACGTCTTGCAGATGTCCACGACGGCCTTGAAGACGAGGTCGGAGAAGTTGACCTTGACGCGCACGTACTTCATGCTGGGGAGCTGCAGGCGCATGAGCTTGTGCTGCGGCGTGAAGTGCAGCATCGCGTCCGCCTGGATGCCGTACTTGTCCAGCGTCCAGTGCGTCTTGAGCAGCCACATGGTTTTGCGCTCCCACCACAGCGCGTGGTCCGACCAGTCTTTCTTCATCTCTGTTAATAATAATAATTTTACATTTATAACGCGCGGCACATATTCATTCGATGTTGAATATATTCATACGACGAGAGAAGGACTCAGAGGCACGAGGAAAGCGCAGAGAGGCGGAGGAGGCAGCCAGGCGGTTTTGCCGGCGCCATATTGCCACACACTGCTCCCTATATATTATGATGTTATCGGCCAAATAATTAGGAGAGGAAGCAGCGAGCGGGCACCATGAGCACGTGCCGTCGCACACATGGATGTCTCGCGTTCGCGGGCTTATCGACGGCGCGATAAGTTTGATCCTCCGTGCAAATACGCACGTGCGTGTACGCTGTTGTATCGATTGTAAGACGCGTGATGATGCAAGATGCATCCCCCAAACTTGTTCCCCGTTTCGTACAAGTTGTATAAATACAATTGTCCGCCGTATATAGCATTAAAGGAATATGTAGCGTGAAGGCTTTCGTGACCAATGCATTAACAGACTTCAGGGTCAAGTGCACCTATGAAGGCTAACACGGCACATGCGAATTTCTAACAATAATTAACAATATACAAGAAAAGGCATCATCAGGCGTTCAACGCGGGAGGTGAAACGTCGAGGGGGAGAGAGGAAGATCGCTCGACATGGCTATCCCAAAAGAACAGCTCTGCAGAGCAACCATCATGAATCAAGCCGTGAAAACCTACATCAATACAAATTATTATGCCTTTTACAAATACACCATTCTACGCAAGTGATTGTTGCCAAACGTAACAATGCGTCATTGCAACGTTGGCAGAGCGGGCGGGGAATGTTGGTGGAGTGGGCTCACAAACAGTTCAGTTGTCACCCGTGGCTGAGAATTAATAACATTGTTTATCTACTGATCATCTACTGGGGGAGAGAGAGTAGAACGATTCAGAGATGCAGGAACCGCGGAGAAGTGGGGGAGGAAGATGGTAACCACGTGATAAGCAAGCGCCAACATATGCCACACACTGTGTCCTCTACATATTAAGATGTTATTGCCCAAATAGTGTGTGTTTTTTTAGCAATGGGAGGAAATTGGAGTACCTGGCGGGAAGCCAAACTCCACGCAGAAAAGCAACCGAGTTGGGAATCCAACCCAGGAATTTCTTGCTGTGAGGCGTAAGTGTTTCCTCCAACCCTGCCCTGTCGAGTTCATAGTGCTCCATGCTATCGACCGGGCCACTGATCCACCTAACTTTCTACTGTACGTAACGTGGATTCTGAATCGCGCCAAACGATTTTTCCAACAAATGCTTCCACGAGCCAATTCCCTTATCATTCACTCTCCATCAATAGAACTTTCCATCAACAAATCTGTTAAAATAACGTACAACCAAACAATGGGGAAATCAGCGTACAACATTGTGCCGAAAAAAATTCGAGTACAAATTATCCGCAATTTTTCTTAAAACGTCAGGAAAGGCAACTTTGAGCAATGCCTTTCGGAATAAACCATGACGTTCTGCTGGCACAGGTCACAGTAACTCCAGAAGCCACATTCATTATTTAAATGTTAAAAGCATATGGCCTCTGCGCGCTAACATTTGCGAGAAATAAATATTTCACTGTACATGTGTTTCATGAGCTGCCAAGATCACAGAAGCCAAAACGGAGCAGATCAGCGATGATACGAACACAGACCACCAAGATTAGGCGGGGGGGATGGGGGCTCGTAATCATCTGCCGTGATCTATCCACTGCTGGATTACGGCCTCCACAAGCCATCGCAGTATATCACCGTGTCGCGATACAACGATCAGTCTAGTTTCCGCCCACACGAGTCGATCCCATCGCTCGAATCTCTACGGTGGTCGTGCTGCCTCAGGGGAGTTCACTCCTTTAGCTGCCAAGCCTTTGTTAGTCTCGGCCTCCAACTCTCGTCCCTCTTAGCGATAGGTCCTGCCCGAGGCCACTTGTGTTTCTTAACAGTCGTTAGAATGAGAATTGCTTTCAAAAGCTGTTCTATCAGTATAGCCGTGTCGAGCGATCTCCCACTCTCCCTCATGATGTTTCGCCTCCCACGCAGGAAGCATCAAAACGTGGCAAGGGAGAGAGGGAGATCGCTCGACACGGCTATTCCAAAAGAACAGCTCCGAAGAGCAACCATCATGAATCGAGCCGCAACAACCTACATCAGTACAAGGGCGAAATTGAAAATAATTTAACAAGTCGCAGGACTCAGTTGCAATCTGCCATGCATGCTTCCAAGCCATGATGTCACTGCATTCCTAAATTCCTCAAAGAACGCAGCACATGTTGGCGTGGGTTGCATCCCTGAAGACATCACGGGTTTCGACTGGCGCGCGTGACGAACCGAGACAGCCTGCGACTACCAAAAAAGAGCATTCCTGCGACATTTCTGCCGTAGAGGATGGAATTTGTTCATTACGTTGCTTTGAGGATTCCACCGACAGGTACCTGTATCGTCTTACACCTGACGGGCTGATAAAGGCCAGCTAGAGCTCATGTGTGCATGTACGGTTCAACTTTATAAACCTACCGTGGCATGCCGTCATTATCGCAAAAACCTCGTGGTTATGAGACACAACCACGCAACCACCTCCTTCCTGCAAACGAGCAGATCTCATCATCCCATCTCTGTGGTCGATGTCCTTACGCAGGAGTTTTCTTTCCATCCAATCATTGTCAGAAACTGCTTAGTCCTGTACAGGGTCGCGGTGAGCCGGAGCCCATCCCGGCAGACGCAGATGCAAGGCAGGGCTATACCCATAATAGGACGCCAGTCCATCACAGGGCACCGGGGGCAATTTAGTCGGCAGGCCAATTAACCTATGCAGCAGCATGTCTTTGGACTGCGGGAGGAAACCGGAGTGCCTGGCAAAAACCCACGCGGACACAGGGAGAACATGCAAACTCTACACAGAAAGGCGCCCGAGCCGGGATTTCAACCCGGGAATTTCTTGCCGTGAGGCGCTTTCTGTCCTTTGCCTGTGATCAATTTGTTTTGTCACTGGACATCATCCATTCTAGTGACATGAGCTGCCCAAGCCCCGTTTACTTTTACGAACGGTCCGTACCCTGCCTCGAGCTTGTGTTTGCTGCTTGATTAATGTGCTGCTATTTCCGTCTCTCAAGTGTAGCGTGAACTCCCCACAATGCTTCCAGATTTAGTGAAACACAAATTGCCAGCTGCATTTAGCCGCCCCTTTTATAAGGAGCGGTAAACCCTCCCACGAGTCGTCCACTAACACTATACACCTTATGTACCGATGTGGGTTTTCACGGTTCGATTCATGATGGTTGCTCTTCAGAGCTGTTCTTTCAGGACAGCCGTGTCGGCTCAACTTTATAGATCTACCCTCCGAATAGCCGTTCCTAGGCCTGCGTCTCGGGACGCGGGGAGAACATGCAAACTCCACACAGAAAGGCCCCCGAGCCGGGATTCGAACCCGGGTCCTTCTTGCTGTGAGGCAACAGCGCTACTCACCGCGAACACCGTGCCGCCCAAGGAAATAATAGGATTGCCAATAGCAGCTCCTCGATGAGTGGATTAGGGAAGTTTTTGGTGCACTCGCAAAACATTTTTTTATTGAGAGAATTTAATTCCAAAGCGGTTCTTTCGGGATAGCCGTGTCGAGCACTCCCCCTCTCTCCTTTGCCTCCCATGTTGGAGGCATCCTCAGGCGTTCTGAGATTGAAAACCTACAAACATTTTTTAATATTAATTAATAAGAAAATATATTACGGAACCATATTACAAAGATGATCACTTCACCTCAAGACTGCGCGTACAGTGCGTACAGTTACGTGCTTGGCCCTCGGCCGTAGCCAACAACGCATCGCGCTGTTCGAACGGAACGCCGCACATGACGCCGACACAGGAACGCGCAGAACACATCTCTGCACGTCACGCAAGAAAAGAAGATTGATTAGTTTACGCGGTGTTACGCCAATGACTGGAGAAATGTTTTCCTTGCTCGCCGGCATAGCAAGCCGGGGCCTTTTGCCATCTGGCACCAATGACCATCAAAGAGTTGTTTTTTTACAAAAACCCTGCAAAAGTCTCCTCAAACCTTGCCCGAGTTCCCCCCAAGTTGAACGCAGATGCAACGATTTTCAAACTCGAAAAGAATGACCGTACTGTACAAGGTCTTTCGGCGAATGAATAGGTCATTTGTTCTGTGCGTGGCCGTCACATGGCGCGGAACTCGTGAAGAAATGACAACCAAACGGGGACGCGTGCTCGCTTGCGAATGTCTGACGATCGCCGGGTGTTCCAAAACGGCGCTGGAGAAAGTCACCGTCGTCATTCGTCGCTTCCGTCGGCTCGTTAGCGACGAACGGTCGAACGCATTTTCACAACGGTTCTATTTCTTAAGGCGAGTCACCGCTTCGCTCAGTCTCGGGGGCAGAAATAACTCAACTTGATTAAAAACAGGTCTCTGTTGTTGGTCAATTAAAGCTGTCGGCTTGATTGATGAGACAGTGCTTCCTGATTTCACTCCCTCACCGGTGGCCAGTCACCTCCAGGTCACTCTCATACCGCCACGACCATGGTTACCGTTTTCATGAACTGACCGCTTGTTATGTTGGGCCTGCGATCAGTAAACCTTGCTTTAAAATAATAAGTTTAAGCAACTTACTGTTTTCCAAAAGGAACTGTTCCTCTATAATGGCCATTACTGGCATCGTGTGCTGTGATTTAAACTTTGGGGTGTTTTTTTTATAAGTGCCCTGATTCTAACAATCTCTGATTGAATAAACGCCATCATTTGCAGCTTAATGGGACATAAAACAAAATGCACGTGAGTGACAAGAACTAAAGGGACATGCCGCAGTGTTATCCTGTTCCAGGTCGGCAATCAGGTAAATTATTTCCGTGCCCAGCACGCCACATCCAGGATGCCCCCTTTCTTTAACCGTGTCTGCCTTCTACAGTTGAGCAGTGACCCAAACAATATAACCTCTGTTTAAATAAACGTCCCCGACACGCGTGCAAAAACGCAAATCATGCTTGCGTCACGAAAAAACAACACGACTTTAGCGCGATTACTTTGTATAATAACACATGACATCAGCCAGTTAGGGACCGATGGATAACGCGCCTCGCCCGTATCGCGCCAAGGCTCCGTCAACCGCGACCGACCGGGCGGTCGGTGACTCGGTCGACACGATAATTTAGTTTCCAGCAACGGCAAGGGCGCTCCCATCCTCAAGCGAGCCACTAACACCAGCTTCATCGCAGAGAGGCGGCCACGCGGCACGGCTATGGAGGGGAACAAACACCAAAACAGCGGCACAAAGCGTCACGCAACTCCGCGACACCCTTGCTGTCCGGTCAATGGGCACGCCGGGCAAGCTAAAAAGCTCCGCGTCCATTTACCGCGAACATTTTGTTTTCAACAAAGGCACATTTGTTTTGCGTCACGGTCCACCTAGGTGAAGGGGAAAAGTGGAAACGTTTACCTTGGCAATTCAGTTTCACCACGGTATGTGGGCCGCTTTCATTTCTCTGAGAGCTTTGCCACAATGGTGCTCAAAGGCAACGGGCTTAACGGTCGGCATTACGGCAGAAGCCCGCGTTCGCCAGCTGGAATCTTCGCTCCGGTTCCATTAATACCCGCGATTGTCGGACGCCGTGGGGAGCGACGCTCACCGCACATCTGTAACGGTGCCGAGAGCGAGTACAGTGCGGCACAGTGCTACGCCTCAGCACATTAAACACTTAGCGCAGTCGAAGCCATCTGAGGTCGCGTATTAGCGGTCGACGGCCTCGTTTTTTTTTTTCCACGGAGTAACCTTTTCCATGTTTGTTTTTCAGACGCTTTAACTTATTTGATTAACCTACACCAGTTTAAACACATTTACTGTTAAAAGCGGGTGGTGGGGGGAGGAAGGCGAAGAAAAATAGCCATTTTCGGGCCTCACTTCTTTTCTCCCCCCAAAAACCGCCGGCCACACAAGCGACACTTGTTCCGCGAGGAATCGCTCGCCCATCGGCGGCAACCGATTGCGTAACGCACGCGCGACGCGGAGCATGCCGCGCGTGTTTACGGTCGACCCACGCCGGCTCCCGCGAACAGCCGCTCGACTGTTCCCCGAGCGGAGCGCCGCTCGCCCCGCGACGGTTCCCTCCTACCCCGAAGAATCTGTTCCGAGCCACTTTTATTATAAACGGCTCGCGAGCGATAGAATGTTTCCATTGTGTCCCCCCTGCGACACGGGAGGCCCCCCGAGGCCTTCCTCCCGGCGCTGGCAGAACGCGAGGCGCGCCGCGCGATGGGCGAAATGTCGGGCGTGCCGCCCCCCGCGCGTCCTCCTGCTGACGCAAGCGGAACGAGCGCCGGGGGATAGGCCGGAGGAGCGGGAACAGAACGGGCGAGTTTGTTTAGGGTTTGTCCGAGCGGTGTCGCCTCAGAGAGGCCGTGCCGCGATCAGAGTGGCGTTAGGTGCGTCAGTCAGTCAAATAAGCTGCAAGGAACCGTTGAGCTGTGGTTAGTGCTTTTTAAAAGTTCGTTCAGCTGGAAGGGGTGAGCTGGTTAGTAGATAACTTGGGCTATTGACGAGATGGGACGCCAGGTCCGTCGGTCCATCAAAGGGCACCGGGGGCGATTTAGTCAAGTCAATTAACCTAGGCAGCGTGTCTGTGATTTCCTCCCACAGTCCAAAGACCTAAAGGCTAACTTGG
>JAZEWU010000019.1:3982864-3992905 GCA_036362915.1 Geotria australis | reverse complement strand
ACATCAGCCTGGATCGATCCAAATGCTGGAATGATTTGAAACATAAAACTGATATTAGAGACATTTCACATTTTAACCTACTTTCGAATTAACGCACAGACAAAATCAAACAGCCAAGCATTCATCCATTTTCATAAACCGCTTAATCCTGTACAGGGTCGCGGTCAGCCGAAGCCTATCCCGGCAGACACAGGGCACAAGGCAGGGATATACCCAGGATGTGACGCCAGTCCATCGCAGGGGACCTAGGGCAATTTACTCAATAGGCCAATTAACCTGGCAGCATGTCTTTGGACGGTGACAGAAAACCGGAGTGCCCGGCGAAAACCCATGCGGACATGGGGAGAACATGCAAACGCCACACAGAAAGGCCCCTAAGCCGGGGATTCAAACTCGGAACCTTCTTGAAACAGCCAAACATCCTAGACAAAAATAATGACCAAGACAACGATCTACTTGGATCAATCTTCTTCTTTGCGATTCTTCGAAGCGCGATGTTAAATTACAGTTTCCCATTTTCTTACACAGCCCCTTGCATTTTCATTGAACTCCGCAAGGTATTTTGAGCTGCAGAGGTTGGGTAGTAGAGCACAGACAAGGCAGTGTTCCAGAGTATGGATCAATAATAACCTTGAAGACACAAACAAAAACAACAACAATGACTTGCCTTCGTTGCTGGTTGCTGTGAGTGGAGAGAGACTGACTGAAGCTCCCGGCCTGTAGGGAGGGGTGGTCGGGGAAGCCCCGTTGACCGTGTTGAGGTGCGACTGGGCTGCTCCACAGTATCCAGCCCTGATCTAGGTCGCTCCTTAGGCCCTGGCACCACCGGTCGGGTCACGTACGATGATTTGGGTCGCCTGGATTCATCCCGACCGCCAACCATCGGTTGGTCTGGTTCCCCGTCTTGGAAGCGTTCCCTCTCTTTGTTGCGGTGCACTACTCCTGCAGCAGGGTGAGCACCTTGCCACGATTTCGATTCTAACGGGAACAGAAATTGAGCAAAAAAATATCAATAACTCGTAATACGCAAAGAAAACTGTATTGTGAGAAATGCTCTTAAGAGCCGCTCTTTCGAGCTGTGAAAAGCTAGATCAAAACGAAAATAAACTATATATATTGTTTAGATATTTGCAATATCTGATTATGCTGCACACAGCTGTCATCATGACAAGTACACACTATGATTTTCTAAATGTGCATTCTGCATGATTGCGGCACAACGTCCATTTGGCATAGAAATACAATTTAACATGTAGGCTTTCATGACCACCAATATGATAATATATTTTTGAGTTAGATCCTCCACCTGACACAGCCAAGTAAATAAAGTTGCCATGTGAAAAAAAAGCACCAATCAATATTGTTTCAGCACACCTGGGACTTAAATAGGTTGAGAATCTCTAAAATATTATATTATTTTGCAATAAATTCTGCTAGATATGTTAATATGAATCTACATATACTTGCATTGTCATGCAGGTTCTCCATACTTAATTAATTAACAATGATGTTAGAGTAATGCTGTGTTACTTGTAATTAAAGTAAGGAAATATTCTATTGAGCTTGTGATGTGTTTACCTAATGCATTTCCAAGCAGTATGCAGTCTGTAGCTGTCAAATAGGTTTAATTTATATATTGCTCTCAATTAATTCTCTAATTTGTATTTGCCAATAGTAATTAGTCCAACATAGACTGTCAACGTTATAAACATCAATATAATTTCCTTGTTGGCTGGAATGTTGAGCAACTGCTCATGACTAGCAAAACATAAAGGTCACTTTAATGACATCACTCGAGCTCAAATAACTTCATCTGCTTTATAAAATGCCACCCTTAAAATAGACACTATGTTCGCAAATGTTACCACTCAAATAATACTGTGGGAAATTTTAAACTCATCTGGTGCAATTCAACAAACGAGCAGAAAACCCCCCTTAAGTGCGATCTTGTTCCAAGCGTGTAACATGCTCTTCTGACGGCAGGATGAAGGCGGTCAATTGCTTAAGAGGGTTAATGATAGCGGTGAAGGATTCAAACCCGGTACACTCAGTGCGGACATACATATATCCAAACACTTGCTCCATTATGTATAGTAACAGTAAAACCTCGATTTAACGGACTAACAGGTGGGAAAGGGTGTCCGGAAGTCAGTTAAATGCAGATGTTTAAATGACGATCGTATAAACAGAGTAATGACCATTTGTTAGAAGAATCTCTATATTACCAATACAATTAAAATACATGTATCAAATAGCAGCAAAAAAACCCCACTAAAATAAAAAATATTGTTTGCATTATTTCCGATGCAGACTGCTGCCTCATCAGTAGCGGACAGCGTCTTTCTTCAGAAGTCAATTAAATAGAGGTCGGTTCAATCGAGGTTTTGCTGCATAGCTATATTGCCGCCAAGGATGTCTGCATTTATAACTACACATATGAACGGGAGTCGCCCTTGCTGGTTATGCTCACCTGGGATGTGTGGGGGCCTCTGCTTCTCGCCGGCAATTGGGTAGCTGGGTGGCGGTCCACCACGTCCTTCGTGGCTGTATCCCTGCTGTTCCAGTGAAGCTTGCCGGCCGTTAACTGCCTTCGGCTGTGAAATCCTAAAAGTAAACGTGACAAAAGTGGCAAAGATTAGACGTAAGAAGCTGAGCCAAGCAGTTATACTATCGAAATGCTTAGAAATTCATACGGGGAATATAAACGTACATTAATCAATGTATTACAACAACAATTAAATGGTCACCAAACAAATTGGATTCTTTTAAAGCGTGAGAATTACTCTCAACAAGAGATGCTCTTTCATGATAGCCGCGTGGAGTGCTCCCTCTCTCTCCTTTACGACGTTTTGTCTCGCACGTTCGAGGCATTACCAACGTGGGAGGTAAAGCGGTGAAGGATAGCCGAGAAATACACGGACAACACGACTACGCAAAAAGCGCAGCTCTTCAGAGCAATTCGTCATACATCGAGCCATGAAAACCCACACGGGTACATTTCTTAAGCATGTAAATAGTGTTCAAAGGGGACAAAAAATATTCGAGATAATTTTAACAGTGTTTTTTTTTTTTTTGCAGAGGCGACAATATTCTCAGGGTAACAAGCACGTTAAATGTTAGTAAGTAAATAAAGCATCTAAAATACCTGTCGTTTCGACCCGCCCGTCCGTCACTGCGGGTTCGGTCCGGCTCTCGCTCACGATCCCTGCTGTCACGTCTGTGCCCGCGCAGTTCCTCATCCTGCATGATGGTGGTGAGAGGCCTGGGTCCAGGACGTATCCTGTCCGCGCCTCGGTACGGAACATCTTGGCGGTCTTCGCGAACGCGCAGAGAATTCGAGCGCGACACGGACAGGCTGCTCATCTCGGCTATGATGCCATCGTGGTGGCTGGCTACCTTTCTGGTACCACCACGCACGATTGTCTGCAGCAAGATGGAGAAAAACACACACACATTAGCCATGTAACCACAAAGCCGGAGTGCGTCGTTATAACAAGCTATTACTAAAATCACAGGATGGT
The DNA here is from genome assembly GCA_036362915.1 of Geotria australis. Taxonomy (NCBI): domain Eukaryota; kingdom Metazoa; phylum Chordata; class Hyperoartia; order Petromyzontiformes; family Geotriidae; genus Geotria; species Geotria australis. Next base: position 3,989,384 of record JAZEWU010000019.1, on the reverse strand, counting down.
GTAAACAGCAAAATAGAGGTAAAACAGGTTTTTATGCCCAGGGAAGAGAATTATTGTTAAAAGTGTGTTCAATTTTACGGGTAACTTTTTTATGATTATATAAGTGAGCTAATAAAAAGTCAATTGCTGTGAAATATATCTCCACTACTGTTGTTGCAAGCGCTTCTAGGATTACTTCTTTCTGCAGCTTTTCATTGTAGTTTGCCTTTTAAAGTCTATGCCAAATGTTTGTCTCTATAGCCCATATGTATGTCTATAAGTTTTAATGTACATAGGCCTGTGTCCAAATTACACAAAACTACAGGCCCATTTTTTTCCTGTGGATCCAATGCTAGGTAATGTAATATTTATAAAGCTATGAGTCGTCACATACATCTAAATAAACATTGTTTTAAATATACAACCCTTTGCCAACTCATTTATGGATGGTTAAGGGTTATATTTTAAACTAAACGTTGCCACATTGGCTAGTGTGGGTTTGTGAAGTGGTCCCAGGACCAATTTAGATGCCATTTGCTACTGGCGTTAGCAGTGGCTGGTAATCAAACTCAGGTGGCCAGATCATTGTTCAGTGTGCTAAACATTAGGCGACCAAGTGTAAAAGTTCACCTAATCCAACAGAGAAGTAATTAGCTTTAGAATTGATGGTGAATACAGTGCAAGCAGCATTGCTTAGTGTCCTCGCTGATAAAATGCCACACGTGACCAGCGCCATTACATGCATTGTCCCACGTGCCCCCTGGGGATATTGCGCACCACCGGCTGGGATAAAACCAATTTGCGTCAAATAAATTGTGATGATCTCTTGACCTTTTCACAACTGTAAATTTCCTACACAAATACTGTTAAGTTTACCAACCAGCTACATTTTACCAAGTTGTAATGGGTTATGTATGATATCAGTGGTTCATACAGGCACTTGGAATGTTTGTTGTTTGGTTGTCACTCATAGGCGTTGGAACTGCATGGTCAGCCTACTCGGATTGCAATCTTGCTAACTGCTTCATCCTCAATGATTTGTACTGCATTAAACAACTACCATACGTCTGGATGCTGTGACTGGTAAAGTAGGTGAGCTGGTTTTGTTGAACATCCTGTCTCAATTGGCTCTTTTTCAGTGGCTGAACCGGAATAACCACTATGCTAATGCCGGTATACGCAACACCCGCTCAAGTGTTTTGAGAATCGCAGAAAAGGCAAGCAAGTGTAGCAATTCGAGGAAGTCTGAGATATACTCGCAATGTGGAGGTCCACGCCGTACATTAACACACACCATTAATTAACTGACTAGGCAGTTGTTTGAGCAAATTGATTATCATTGTGCTGACACCTTTTAAAGGGGTATAATTATCACGTGTATTTTTTATGAATTAAGTGACTTAGTTTTATTCCAAATATCTCGTTAATAACCCTCCACCGCCCGACAAGATTGCCATGTTTACGAAGATATAATATTTCTAAGTGCCAATGTATTTATCAAATTCTGACCCATGAAGCTCACGAGTGACTTGCCTGAATTCAGCATCAACAATACCATGCTTTGCTCAACGCACGTTGAGCCTCACAAGGTAGTGAGCTTATAAATTGAATCCTGGCTATGAAAACCCTACGTTTTAAGGGTACAATTACGTTACTTGACGATTGATCATAGTCATTAAAGTTGGGCGATTCTCATGGTCCCTTGTCTGGAATTATGGTTCAATAATCTCGTATAAAAAAAAACCGATTCCTAACGGCATCGTGGAATCATGGTGGTGGTGGGAGGGGGGGTAATTTGTACCGAGCAGATCCTGCCATGGCATTTAAACTTAATAAATAACGTCCGGCTACGATTGTCTCCAGTACAGTACTGACCAGCCGCTATACGGACAACTGTATAGCCTGGACCTGCCTATTCTCAAGTGGTGGGTCTCAACCCAACAGTGGGCCGCGAGCCCCACCGAGTGGTCCGTGGAGACCATACCAAAGAAGGGCAGGTACGTGTACGTACAGTACACTTGTTTCTGATGAAAGATATATGAGTATATAGCCTTGACTATGTACTCAGCTGCTCGCTGCACCCCAGCTGTGCATCTGTTAGAACGGTTCTGAGCGTGACCTCAACTTGGCTATCCTAGTCCTACAAACCACCACCACACTGTTGTTAGAGTAAGCTTAAGAAAAATTAACATCGGCAACGCATTTCAACGCAATTGTGCCCACCTACAAACGGTAAATCTTATTTAAAATAGTCGGCTAATTTATCTATATTCACGGTAAATTTCAAGTCAATTATCTTTCAGTGAAACAAACCTATCATTGACAATTGCTCTCCATAGTTGTGTCGTGTGTCGTTGGATGATGCCTCCATTGGAGGCGAAACGTCATGAAGGAGAGAAGAAACACTCGACATGGCTATCTCGCAAGATCAGCTATGGAGAGCAAATACATTAAGCCGTGAAAATCTATATCAGAATCTATCACTGCCTAATCTCTGTTGCAGTTCCATTAAACATGGTATCAATAAGGCCCACACAAGAATGACTAAAATATTCATATGGGAATCAGACCATGGGGATAATCAAACACGGTTTCTGCAGACATCACCCATACCTCCTTCCCATGGTAATGATGAATCACTGTCTATAATATTTGGTGAACGTTCAAATCCAATGGACACAAATATTTGCCAGAAGGTGGCTTTTTTGGCCCCACTGTAAATCGGTACAGTATATCGATACTTCTCATGCTTTATTCTTATATTCCACACTTAGCCAAGGGAGGAACCTCAAGTGCACTTGGTTGCCATCTGAGAGTACTTATCTGTAAAACGCTAGTTATTCTCTTTCTTTAAAATACATTAACAAGGCATCTCATATTTTTCAGTTTGGTACCCATATTAGCTCACCTCTACGCGAAGTTAAATACTACATGAAAACCAAACCAAAAAACACTTGAAATTATTTTAAAAAGGGACATGAGTAAGACTCCAAAAAAACCTACATTTTGGGTATTTTCTGCTGTAATAATGAACATCTACGTAAAAATAAAAAAAATACCTGCAGTTAAATTACATCATGGTGTAAAAAATATGTAAAACACAAAGGGAAACCCCCTTTCCAAAAGACTGCCAATAAACCATGCCAGTGCACAGCTTTTTATGTTAATGCACATACATAGACACAGGTAAAACAGACATTCTATTATGCAACTACAGTACTCTGCATCATCCGTGACATGTTTCAACTTGATGTTGCCAGAAGAGGGAAGAGGTAGCTTGCATGTCTTACATTCAGCCACAAACGCAATTGTACGAAGGCGAGTGGGAATATTAAGGTGTGCCTTGGGCAGGAATTACTCATAAAAGCAACGACTACTGTGAGTCACAGCACAAAAGGCAGCCCCACTACACTAGGCTGCATTTTTAGACAATGTCCTGAACTGTAATTTCATTACAGACATGGTTGTTCAGTCCAGTAATAAAATCTGTAAATGATGAGAAAACCCATCGTAACAGAAGATAGATCAGTGCAGGCTGGAAAATCATGCTCTTCCATATCACACGCACACAGATCGAGTGACTTATCTACGGGGCTTTTGTGTTGCTTAAAACTTCAGTCCAGCGTCATTCTAAACAAAGCTTGAAAACAATAGTCACGGGAATACAACTGTGCATGACAGTAGCAATCCTCTTGAAGCCTGGAATATGCATAAACCAGACAATAAACTAGAATAACAATATCACAATAGACACGCATTATCTATTCTGATGATCTGTTGGTCACACCCACACGTACGTAGACATAGCGAGTAGCAGCCAAAGGTAAAACGAGGGAATAAAAGAGGTCTGAGTGGGTGGGCCACATTTAATTGATATTTACATAAAAGATAGTAACAGCTGGTTGCAGCCCTATAGCATAGTTATTGACTCTCGTTAATTAAAAGTGATTTAACACGTACACACAAATCTTTGATTATTTAAATGAAAGCTGGGGGGGGGGGAAACTAGGCTTTCTAACAACTTAACTGGCATACGGACTACACACAATCTGTGCAAACTGTACAATCTCACCGTGCACAGTATTTGCTACAAAGATGCACCACTCACTGCTCTCGGTGCCGCGGCATATAATTACAGCGTGAAAGTGTATGTGGGTCAGGCTGTAAATGACCGCATCACCTTCATGGGAGCCAAGTCCACCGGTGTGATGTAAGAGGCGTCAACCACTGGTTTGGGTCGGTTAGCCGTGTCGGCCAGGAGGCTCTGCCACTGTGGAGGAAGGCCGGTGAAGCGGCCCTCGGCGAGGTCGAAGCCGGTGTGCACCCGGTGCTCGAAGTTGCACGGTGCCGAGATTTGAGGCCGCTGCTTTTTCTTTTTGGTGAACATCTTGCAGCGCAGGTGTGTCCCGCAGCTTAGTCACCGCGGCTTTGATTTTGTTGTTGTCGGTGGTCCTTTCTTGTGGCTTCTCAAGACTGGGTTAGCGATGACCTGTTAGCACATTGGATCCAGAGTAATGGATGAGTAGGACAGAGGAATAGCAATGTATTTGCTGGGACAGCAGCAGCAACAGCAGCTGCATAAATGATGTAATATCAATCTCCTGGCTGGGATGTACATTTTGTAAAATTAATTCCTGGATTAAAGGATTATTACATAGGAATAAACACAAATCATGATCATGACTTAGAGCATCCATCAGTGTCATTAGCACAGCAATGATTGTACTGTACATTTAAAGTAGCATGTTAAATTATAATCTATAAATAAAATAAGAGACTCGAGCATAATCAACGCCGATAAATCAAATTCAGTACCACGTGAAGTACAGCGGAGGCTTAGAATAGTTTGAAGCTCACGCTGCATTGCGGCACTTCAAGTTGTTAACCGAATACTGTATTGCTTTGTGCCAAACAGAAAGTGAACACAGTACATTGGACTAATGAGGGTTGTTTTCGCAGACTCCAATTAGAGACAAAACTGTATAACATTTCTACACATTTAAGACATGTTTATAACCAAATAAAACGACATAAATTACCGTAGTTATTGTCAAATACCCACAAACTTGTGCAAATGCAATTGTCCCATTTTAGCTACAGTATGCAATGCACACACCCTAGAACGTGACGTTAACACGTCAGGTCACTGAGAAAACACTCTTAAAAGACGCAATATCAGCAGCGGCGCGGTTGAAATACGTGAAGCACAAACCTTGACGCCGCATCTAGGTGGCCACCCACAGAGAAAATGACTTAAAGCTTCGGTTGTGGGTAAACGAGGCTTATGAAAATGCTCTCTTGCACTGCAATGCGCACTCTCAGTATATAACTGCAGTGCTATTTGCCACCGTCGTGTTGGTATTTTCACAACCGCACACACCGTTATGAGAATTTATTGAAAACCCCTAAAGGGTGTGCCTGATGTTGGTTTCATAAGCGGGCTTTAAGGGGTTATTCCGTTTATCCCACACAATTAATAGATTTAGGCAAAAACATTTAAAGTTAAAAATATTGTTTCTAGAAAAGGCGTTTACACGTGTCAAAGCAATGCACTACAACATTATTTCATTCTCACAGAATTGGACTTCTATTCTTAAAGGGGTATATAAATGAAAGGTGTGTTGCAATTTATTTTTTACAGCTGGACTGCATTGTTAGCAAGCACACGCCACAGGGTTAGTTTGCAGTCAAATACATTCCACGGGATTCATCAACATTTTATGATGGAATTCCAGAAAAATACGTGACAGTTTTAATATAACCGTACATCAATGAATGGGGTGTCAATGTCAAAGCCCAAAATCATATTTTAAAGTTACTGCCCATACTTAACTATGGTTAGCTACAAACCACTTGGAAACAAATATAAACGGACGATAACCTGCTTTAAGAAGATGTGACCACGATGCTTTACATGCATTTCTTAAAAAGGACAATTCGATTCGATTCTTCGAAGCGTGATGGTAATATGATAGTTTCCCATTGCAAGAGTCCTTCTTTAGTTGCAGACAGCTAGCCCTTCGACATTTAGAGATATAATAGTCAGTGCTGGCCTTAAAGGCGGGCACTGGCCTCTCTTCTTGCTCCAGACTGAGGGGCTTCTGGCATCTGTTGAGCTTCTAGACATCGTTGTCTTTCAGCTCCGATTAGAAGTGTTTGGTAGAATTTGCAGGTAATATCGAGTATTAATTGACAGGGATCGCGACGTGAACGCTTCTACCTTGATCAATCTGTTTGTTTGGGGGTTGTTTGACCATACTGGTCAATGCAAGTTGGGAAAATTGTAGAACTGGGGACACAGGACCAGTTCAGACATCACTTGCCACTTATGTTATTCGTGGCCAGCACTCGAACTCAGGTTTACAGTTCAGGGCGCTAACCACACCACTACCAGTATCAATGTTTAACGAAACCTAAAATTAAATGCAGTATTATTAATGGGATTTATGCATCCTTCTTTGCGATTCTTCGAAGCACGATGGTCAGCCCCTGGACATCGTTGTCTTTCAGCTCGGCCTCGAAATGTTTGGTAGAATTCGCA
>JAZEWU010000019.1:3967160-3980548 GCA_036362915.1 Geotria australis | reverse complement strand
GAACCTCTGCAGCTCAAAAGACCTTGCGGAGTTCAATGAAAATGCAAGGCGCTGTGTAAGAAAATGGGAAACTGTAATTTGACCATCGCGCTGCTTCGAAGAATCGCTAAGAAGAAGAATGCTATTATTATTATTACCCTTACTATGCTTTAGTTTTTTATACGATCACAATGCACAGCCTTAATCTTACATGGTTATTGAAAAATAATGCTTGCAATGCTATGTATTTTGGACTATTGTAATTGAAACATGTGTGCAATGCTACATGTAAATGGTTTTTTTGCTTGATTTAAATTTTGGTTATTTATGAATGTTGTATATATTTTATTTATTTACTTTCAGTAACTCGCATGTTTGTTATGTCGCAAGAGTCCCGTAAAGAGCTTGCAAGCTCACTGGGTATTTTCTGCTGTAATAATGAACATCTGTCTATCTGCCAACTAATAAAGGAGTGGTTAAGTGGGAGGAAAGTGGAGAATCCGCAGGTAACCAACGCAGAACAGGGGGAGAACACACACATTCTACACAGAATGGCGCCCAAGGCGGGACTCGAATTGCCATTCTTTCTGTGAGGCGCAGATGTTACCACTGCGCCACCCTGCCGCCCCATTTTAGAGCACAGGGGGTGATTTAGTTAGCAGGCAAATTAAACATGGAATTGCAGTGAATAGTTGCGTCTTTGAGCAATTGGTCTGAACATGCTTCCAACGTGGGAGGCGAAACGTCGCAAAGAGGAGAAAGGAGAAGGAGGAACGCTCGACACGGCTATCCCGAATGAATGGCTCTTGAGATCAATTCTCATCACACATCAAGCCATGACAAACGCTCATGAATACATTCTCAATTACTGTAATTTAGATGAAGCAATGAACCCGAGATTCGAGTAAGGCTTTAGCACGGACGTGATGCAGCTTTACTTAATGTAGCCGCGTCTCTGTGATAGGTCACGAGCCAAGAAAGTGACTTACTTGATTGTCTTGAGTTTTGATTTTCTCTTGCAAACTGGGGAAATAAACCAACACTGCGTTTAATCGAACACTGTGTGGGATATTAAATAATTAATTAGCTCTCAGTCTCAATCCTATAGAGGATCACGGTGACCCAGAGCCTATCCCGGCAAACACAGGGCGCAAGGCAGGGCTGTAACCAGGATGGGACGCCAGACCATTGCAGGGCACCGGGGTGATTTGGTCAGCAGGACAATTGGCCTAGACAGCAGCAGCAGCGTGTTTGGACTGTTGGATAAAATTGGAATATCCGGTGGGTGAGTGGGTGGGTGAGCGAGTGGGTGAGTGAACGGGTGAGCGGGTGGATATCGCATTTCGTGAGACAGTCGCACGCGCACGTACGCGCCGTCATGCTAGGACCACTTATGCGGCTCAATGCTGTCGTGCCAGGATATTGGATCTCCTCCCACCTGCGCCTTCATGGGAGCCTTTGTTCCTTCGTCTGGCTTGGATTGTTGGTGCGGGTCAGTGGTGCCGTGCGGAGATGTTCCGATCTGCGTCTGCTCGGGTGCATCTATTCACTCCTTGCTTGTTGTAGAATTATTATTATTTTCCCGATGGTTTTTGTGTCCTATGTCCTATGGTTTATCGCTAGTGCTTATCTCTCGATTAATTGGTCTCCCCGTTGTTAACATGTCGTTCTCTCCACAGCTCGGATAAAAAACACCCCCAAAAATATAGATAATAATAATTTGTTGCTGATTATCGTTCTCTGTCGTTGTTGATTTGTCGTTCTCTCCGCAGCCCTGTGCAGCGCTTTGTGACCCTCGGGTGAAAGGCCCTATATAAATGCTATTTTTATTATTATTATAAGTGAGTGAGTGGGTGGGTATTGAGAGAATGGGTGAAAATCTGGGTGAGTGAGTAAGTGGGTGAGTGAGTACTGAGCGAAAACCCAAGCGGGCACGACGAGTGGGAGAGAGGCACAAATTCCACACAGCAGAAAGGCGATAGAACCCGAGGTGGGGATCAAACTCTGCTCCTTCTTGCTGTGAGGCGTCAGCGCTACCTGCTAAACCACCACAGTGCCGCCCCCTTCAACACTTCATCATGAATTATGAGAAACTTATTTGAAAATAATAACCACAACACGACATTTTACATAATACAGGAACACTTATATTACTATAATCTCTCTTCTATTTATAATGGAGCTAGTGTTTGTACGTATATATGTATGTCCGCACTGAGGGCATCTGGTTCGAATAATTTATTAGGGCTCAATCAATCTACACATTAACAGCAGGGCGTTTATGCCTTATTTCAGCTTCACCACCCAATTGTTGATGATTACTCTTCTAAAAACTTCAGAGAGCCGCAAAAATGATTACTGAAAAAGACATAATCAGAAAGACATTGAGGGCAAAGCAGTCATTATTTCAGCAGCACAAAACACCATCACCAAGAGACGTAAGAAGAACTTATTACACGCTTGGAACAAGATCGCCTTACCTAGGATCACAGTGACGATGAGGAAGATGGGGCCGATGAAGACCATGTGAGTGAAATTGATGGGGACGTTGAGGACTTCCGGATTTGGCGTTGTATTGGAAACGATGTTTTCTGCAATACCAATAAACATAATAAATACACGTGGGTTCTGCGACACTTCCCAATACACATTTATCCAAGGAAATGTTTGATGGATGGCGCAGTGATTAGCGCTGTCGCCTCACAGCTGGAACCCCCTGGGTTCAATTCCCGACTCAGGTGTGTACGTGTCTCTCTCTCTCTCCCCGTGTCTGCCTAGGGTTTCGCCGAGAACTTGGGTTACATCACACAGGTTGTAAATACGCTGCTGCCACTCATCTACTCATTAATTCACTCATTTACCCACTCACTCACCCACCCACTCAATAACTCACACACCTACTCACTCACCCACGCACCCACCCACTCATTGTCTGTGTTGGGTAACCACAGTCGCTCGCTGCTGGAGAGGTTCCAATTTCTCTTTCGTGCATCATGTCTCTCTCCACCGCCGCGTCTGCTACTGCTGCATGGTTTGTGCAGTAGGTAAAGACGGCAGGGTGTCTATGCAGTGGTAACAACCGCATATTTCCACACAGAGAAGGTCCTGCCGTGGCGATTTGATTTCCGCCTCGGGCACTATTGTGTTGGGAGTACGTGTTTTCTCTCCCCCTTGTCTTGCATGGGTTTTATCCAGCTTCTCCGGTTTCCTCCCGTAACCAGAGCAGAGTTCGTGTGTTCAATCCCCCTTTTCTAAGCTGGTTTCCTCCAGCTTCTGCGGTTTCCTCCGAAAACTAGTGTGGGTGTGTATGTCCCTCCCCCCCTCACCCTGTTCTGCGCGGGTTTCCTTCATTTTCTCCGGGTTTCTCCTGTAACTGGTGTGGAGATTGTGTGTTCGCTCCATTTATTATATTGGTTTCCATCACGTTCTACATTTTCCTCCCGTAAAAAAAACACTCATTCTTTGGCCAATAAAATCATAATATATATGATTCAATGTCTGGATAATGTTGGCTAACGGCGTGGCTGCCATCCACTCTCCACTCTGCAGTTTCCTCATGCCTCTGAATCGTTCTCTCTTCGAATACCTTCTCCATTCTGTTGGGAGATGACATAAACAGGATCCGAGGCGGGATGGAACCCGATAGCTTAACTGGTTACTGGGTGCATCTGCTACCCTAGAGACAGAGGTGGTGCTTAGCAGTGCAGTGACCCCTAAGGAGCCACGTGAAATTGTCGTGATGTGAGATGCTACTGTTGACTGCTTCTGAGTTATCTGCGAGCAGAGAAAAGGTGATGAGATCCTGCAGCCCTATAGAAAGGGGGTTAATGAGTTTCCTCGAGTCGTGACTCTGGTCACGGGGTCTAGGAAATATAACGGAGCCACGGGTAGGCATCGGGTTTCAGTCCGTGTCTGAGCAAACTACGTGGCAGAGAGACGCGAGGGGCTATTGCGCGGGAATGCCTTAGCTTCGTTGGTGATGAGCGTCCGGGAGAGGAACTTTCTTCGTGTCAGTGATGAGTAGCTCTGATGATGACAAGGTGTCGTTTAAGCACCACGAGTTGATAGAGCGACGAGAACAGGACAGAGAGAGTGAGGGGGAGGAGGAATTCCTGCCCGACACAGGGCCGGCAAACTTCGAGCCGGCCGACAAAAATACCCTGGGCTCTCTCAGAGCCCCACGCCTGGCGCCGCGCACTGGTGGTCGCCCGGTGCCAGAACAAGTGCAGGACAAGATGGTGTCAGAAGTGGGATACAGGCCCCGTGGCCCGGGAGCAGCCGAGCGCGCTTGTCTATGCTCTACTGGGTGACCGAGGATGAAGACTGGGAAGACTTGGAGCGGCACGCGACATGCCAAGGCACCAATGGCCGATGGCCGGATCGTCAACTGGCGGAGGCAGCTCTAGGCCAACTTCAGGGCATCGCTGGCCAGTTCACGAACAAGCTGGACCCTGCTGTGCGGCACAACTGGCACCTGCTCCGCATCAAGCTGCGCCAGCGCTTTGGGCGGATGGCGCCGGCAGATGCGAGAGAGGCGCTGGAGATGCACCGGCGAACGCATTGAGGATTACGCTGATGCTATCGGTGTGCTGGTGCAGCGCACATCCCGACTACATCGAGCGGCTGGCAAAAGAAACCACCTGCACATATCTGCTCAACTACCTGAAGGGCACGGAGTGGTGGTTCGAGGATGTCATGCAGCCTGAGCTCACCCTGCAGGAGGTGGTGGATCGTGCGGCGGCTTGCCAGCGGACATGGAGGCCGCGGGTGCGCGGCAGGCGAGTGGCAACCTGCGATGCCGAGCGCCACTGGGAGGGGGTGGAGGACGGGGTGGCAACGGTGCAGATGGCCGCCGAGCTGCCGGTGGCCACTCCTGCCACGGACCCCCGGCTGCAATGGCGGTCCGTTCCCTACGCTGCGGCCACTCTCAGAAAAAAGTACGGTGTTTTCATGTTTTCATGTTCGTTTTGTTTTGTCTACGTCTTCATCAAGATACAACTGCAGCCGTCAGTTACTGCTAGACACCATTGCAGAACGACAGTGGACAACATGTACCAACGCAGTCTCAGACAGGCGAGCTTTGGCACCTGGGCCTGCTCCTTCGGGCTTGCCACATCCACGGCCTCGCAAGCCAAGCCATACCTAGCCATGCCAATCCAAGTCAAGCCAAGCCAAGTCAAGCCAAGCCGAGCCAGCTGGCGGACTTTTACTTGGTGCTCCTCAGCCAGACGAACTTCAGGGCCTGGGCCTTCTCCAGTGGCCTACAACACCCGAGGCCTTGCAAGCTAAGTCAGGCCAGGCGGGTGTGGAGCCAAGCCAAGCCGTGCCGGGCCGGGTCAACCTGGGCCGAGCCGGGTCGGCCCAGGCCGGAGTCCGGGCCAAGCCAGGACTGGTCGGGTTGGGCCATTCTGGGCCTGGACCTTCCGTGCGGGCTTTGGAGTGGGTGGCCGGCAAGGGAAAGAGATTGCTGCTGGACATCGGGGCAACCGTCTCTCTCCTCAGTGAAGAACACTGCAGGCGGACGGAGATCCCGCTGCGGCACATGCGACTCGCCCGTCGAACCTTACACCTGGCGAACGGCTCGGGGCTGCAGCTGCAGGACCAGGTGACGGTGAGCATGCGGGTCAACAATTCCGAGGGGCAGATGGTGTGCTTTGTCGTAGCGCAGCTGTGTCATGAAGGAGTGCTGGGCACGGACGGCTTAGTGGTGCTGGGACTGGAGGTGTGCGTCGCGCGGCGCTGCGCACAACATGGGGGAACCAGCGAGGAAACGGCATTCTCGGTCAGAGCCAGGGTCACCGGCGCTGGGGGGGGAAGCCGGCGTGGATGTCAACCTGCGGACATGAAGCTGCATCGCCCCACTGAGTGAGGCGCTCCTGCCCATCCGAGTGACCACGGCGGATGGAGGAGAAGAGACGGGGGGTGACTTCCTGCTGCTGACGCATCCCGACCTCGCCCGGCGCAGCGGCTTGGTGGGCACTGCTACCCTGGCAGGTGGGCCGCGACCCCCCGCCCCAGCATATTCGCCTGCACAAGGCCGTGCAGACCGACTGGGACACTCTCACGACAGAAGATGCCGCACAGGTGCGGGAGCTCCTACACGAGTATCAAGACATCTTCAGCCAACACGATGGCAACGCGGGCCGCACCAACCTGGCCCAACACCAGATCCCGACAGGTGTGCCACGATCGATCAAACTACCCGCTTTCCGCATGATAATAATAATAATAATAATTTTACATTTATAACGCGCACACATTCATTCACTGTCGAAGGAACTCATTTGACGAGCGAACGACTAATAGGCATAGCGAGGAAAGTGCAGAGAGGCAGAGGAGGCAGCCAGGCGGTTATGCCAGTGCCAAATCGCCACACACTGCTTCCTATATATTATGATGTTATCGGCCAAACAATTAATGAGTGTGTTTTTTGTTTTGGGAGGAAACCGGAGAACCTGGAGGAAACCCATGCAGAACAGGGGGAGAACACACAAACTCCATACAGAAAGGCGCCCGAGCCGAGATTCAAAACGGGGGCCTTCTTGCTGTGAGGCACAGATGTTACCACTGCATCACCCTGCCGCATAGGGCCGCCAGAGTGGACCCCCACGTTAACCAAGCAGTCATGGACATGATTTGCGATGGCGTCATCCGACCCTCCTCCAGCCCGTGGTCCGTTCCCATCGTGTTGATCAAGAAAAAAGACAGGTCGACGCGGTTCTGTGTCGACTACCGGCGGCTCAACGCTGTCACCGTGGGCGACGCGTTCCCTCTTCCGCGCCCGGGCGATACTATCGAAGCATTGGTGGGGGGACAAGTCCTTATTGACCCTCGAGCTCGCCTCTGGCTACTGGCAAATTGGGATGGCAGAAGAGGACAAGGCGAAAACGGCATTCACCATACCATCGGGGCTCTTTGAGTTTGAGGTAATGCCGTTAGGACTGACCAACGCCCCCGCCACGTTCCAGTTGTTGGTTGAACTCGTCATGCGGGGCCTGCAGTGGGAGCAGTGCCTCATCTATCTGGACGACGTGATCTTCTTCGGCCGAGACTGATGGAGCACTTCAGTCGCCTGCGGTGTTCAACCACCTGCGGACAGCCCACCTCAAACTCAAGCCGCGCAAGTGTCATCTGGTGAAGTGGGAGGTGGAGTACCTGTGACATCTGGTGAGCGCGGAGGGTGTGCAAACGGACCCGAAGAAGGTGCACGCCGTGAGCAAGTGGCCCCGACCAACCACTGCGGTGGAGGTTCGCTCCTTCATGGGGCTGGCCACTACCAGCAATTTGTCAAACATTTCAGCACCATCGCGTGACCCCTCATGCTAGTCACGTCCACCAAGCAGGTATTCGAATGGACTGACACCTGCACCGCCGCCTTCCAGCAACTAAAATACTGTCTCACCCCCTCGCCGGTGCTCGCGTATCCCAATTTCGATCAGGAGTACCTGCTCGACACGGATGCCAGCGACTGCAGACTCGGGGGTCAGTACTGTCGCAGCACGGCGAGGACGCAGAGAGAGTGTTTGCCTACACTAGCCACACCCTGCACGGTGCGGAGCTCAACTATTGAGGCACCCGGAAAGAGTTGAGAGCAGTAGTTTATGCATGTCAACAATTTCGACCCTACCTACATGCTCCAATTCCTCCTCAACTTCAAGGAACCGCGGGGGCAGATGACGTGCTGATTGACCCTGCTGCAGCAGTACAATCTGCGCGTGGAGTACTGAGAGAGACGCACCCACACCAATGCAGACACGCTGTCACCGTGACCCACCATTCACGCCAACACACTGGTGGATCAGCTCTGCCCCTGCTTTGGAGGAGGACAGTGCCGCCTGCTCCCCGAATCTCAACCACCGAACCCCGACACCAGCGAGGAACCAGCTGGGGTTTGCATGGCCGACGGAATGGAGTCGTCCCCGGAGCTGGAGGTGCAGGCGGAGGTGGGTTGTGAATTCCCGGGCCTCATCAACGACCAGCTACACCAGGCGCAGCGGGCTGACCCTGACCTGGCGGAGGTGGGTGATGCGCGCGCCGCCCGGCACGCGCACGTCGAGGGGCCGTGGGGAGGGCTCTACCCGAGGTTGGAGTTGCGAGCCGGAGTGGTGAGAGAGCACGGGAGCGGGTGAGAGGCAGGTCCAGTGTGTGTGCCTGCCGCCGTGCGCCCTCAGCTGCTGCGCCTCGTGCACGACCACCCACTGGGTGGTCACGATGGAGAGCGGCGCACCCGAGAACGCTCTGCTGGCACTAACTGTGGTCGGGCTTGGCGCGGGACGTGACTACTTGGGTGCGGGGCTGCCGCGCCTGTCAGCATTCGGCGAGGCAGCCACCTCACTTTGTGGCTCTGCTGCATTCGCGGCGGGTTAACCGCATCAACCAGCTGGTGGGTATCGATTTCCTGGGCCCGTTGCCCAGGATGCACCGGGGAAATCACTACAATTTGGTAGCGGTTGAATATTTCACTCGCTACCCCGTCGCTGTAGCTATTCCCGAAAAAACTGCCGAGGTGGTAGCCGCCGCTTTCTTGGAGCATGATGTGCTACGCTACGGAGTCCCTGAGCGAGTCCTAACCGACCAGGGGAAAGAATTAAAAGCAGCCTTGTTCCAGCGTCTCTGTCTAGACATGGGCATTGATAAGGAACGCACCACGGCCTGCTATCCCCAGGCTAATGGGATGGTAGAGCGATTTAACCAAACATTGGGGGAAAAATTGAGGCGGCTGGTAGACCAGCACCAGTGTGATTGGGACGACCACCTACCCTACGTGGTGCAGGCATACAGCAACACCTTGGCACTCCTCGAAGGGCTAAAACCAGTTCTTCATGCTGTATGGACAGGAGGCCCGTCTGCCCTCCGATCTTCTCTTCGGCGCCCCTGACCCGCAACCAACGACGACCGAGCCGCCGCTCATGCAGCGGCTCACCACCCTGCGACAGGCGCATGGGGCGGCCTTCCGAGCTGGGGAAGCCACTCATCGTCAGCAAGAAAGGAGGGCCCAGCCGTTGACCGTGCCCGACAGCTGCCTCCTGGACGGTGCGCGTCCAGGGACGCGGCTGGCGCACGAGCACGTCGTCAACGTCCGGCGACTGTGACAGCCCCCGCCGGGAGAGGGCGAAGGCCACCACGAGTCGAGAGGGGGTGCCAACGCCCTACCAGGTCGACCAGGTTGGTCGCACCGCTGCCAGGGATGGCCTTCCTGGGAGTGGCGGCATTGTCGGCCAGCCGCTCCAGTGGGACCCCCAACCGCCCCGCGGAAGGGTTGGCCCCACTTCCTGACTGGGACACGGGGTGGCGCTCTTCCTGGCCCCTGCATCAGTCTTGATCCCCTGCACACCTAAGAGACTACGTGACCACGACAGACTCTATTCTTCTTCTTTGCGATTCTTCGAAGCGCGATGGTTAAATTACAGTTTTCCATTTCCTTACACAGCCGCTTGCATTTTCATTGAACTCCGCAAGGTCTTTTGAGCTGCAGAGGTTGGGTAGTAGAGCACAGACAAGGCAGTGTTCCATAGTATGGTCTGCTTCTCCACATTCACAGATGGTTGGGCAGGTCTTGTAGCCCCATCTGACCAAAGCATCTTTTGATCGTCCCGTTCAAGTTCTCAGGCGGTTGAGTGTCTTCCACTGAATCCATGGTGCATCTGAGCCAGGAGGGAAGTCTTCAGCAGGTGGGATTCCCATGCCAGTTGCAGGAGGGTCACTCTCAAGCTTTTCCGTCCAGAGCTGGAGTCTGGTTTCCCCTCGAGATGTTGTTAGGGGCTGCACATGGCTGAGGAAGCTTCTTCTTGACTTCAGTCGTTGGGCCGGGGGTTGACGTCCATGACGGAGGTGGCGTTCATCGCTAGTAGCCTTTGTCATCTCGACTCGACTGGCCACTTCCTGTCTGATATCAGCAGGGGCAATGCCAGTGAAGAGGTACAGGTTGTTTGTGTGTGTGGGTTTCAAGCAGCCAGTGATCAGGCGGCAGAGAAATCAATACGTGTTTGCGTCGTGAACTGCATGCCGCACCACACCGCCATTGGGTGGTGAGGGAGGTTCGAACTAGAGAAGGGTAAATTTTGGGTTGGAGTAGTGTAGAGATTCGAGAAAAATATACCAAAAACATGTTTCGTAGCCATTTAATTTTATTTTACTTTTTTGGGTTATTATGTTGCCATCATACGGTGGCGTAGTGGGTAGCGCTTCCGCCTCACAGCAAGAAGGTCCCGGGTTCGAATCTCGGCTCGGGGTGCCTTTCTGTGTGGAGTTTGCATGTTCTCCCCGTGTCCGCGTGGGTTTTCGCCGGGCGCTCCGGTTTCCTCCCACAGTCCAAAAACATGCATAGGTTAATTGGCCTGCGGACTAAATTGCCCCCGGTGCCCTGTGATGGACTGGCGTCCCGTCCTTGGTATAAGCCATGCCTTGCGCCCTATGTCTGCCGGGATAGGCTCCGGCTCACCGCGACCCTGTACAGGAGTAAGCGGTTTCTGAAAATGAATGAATGAATGAATGTTGCCATCATAATTTGACTGTTAGAAAAAAACTTGGCGCAGGGGGCAAAGGTTTAGGCCAGGGGTGTCCAAACTTTTTTTTCCTGAGGGCCACATACAGAAAAATATACGAAGGACTGAGCCACTCACTAGACAATTAAGCGCAAATATTATGTGTGGGCCATAGACCATTTTATGTTTAGACTTTGATACGTGCCAATTAAAAATGGATGGCGGGCCGCAGTTGGCCCACGGGCCGTAGTTTGGACACCCCTGGTTTAGGCAAACGAAGTCCGGGGGGGGGGGGTTAATCCTGGGGGAGCGGAGTGGGCGGGCCGCTAACGCCCGTGACGGGCCTTGCGTCCGGGAAGGATCTGTTGGGAGATGACATAAACAGGGTCCGAGGCGAGATGGAACCCGATAGCTTAACTGGTTACTGGGTGCATCTGCTACCCTAGAGACAGAGGTGGTGCTTAGCGGTCCAGTGACCCTTAAGGAGCCACGTGATATTATCGTGATGCGAGATGCTGTTGTTGACCGCTTCGAAGTTGTTTACGAGCGGAGAAAAGGTGATGAGCTCATGCAGCCCTATAGAAAAGGGGTTAATGAGTAACCCCGAGTCGTGACTGTGGTCACGGGTATAGAAAATATAACGGAGCCACGGGTAGGCATCGAGAACTGCGTGGCGGAGAGACACGAGGGACTATTGCGCGGGATTGCCTTGGCTTCTTTGGTGGTGAGCGTCCCGGGAAATAAACCTGCCTGCGGAGAGGAACTTTGTTCGTATCAGCGATGAGTAGCTCTAAAGATGACGAGGTGTCGATTAAGCACCGCGAGTTGAAAGGCGCTATATAAATGCTATTATTATTATTATTGACAGGACAGAGAGAGTGAGGGGGAGGAGGAATTGCTGCCCCACGCAGGGCCGGCGTACCTCGAGCCGGCCCACGAAAATACCCCGGGCTCTCCCGGAGCCCCGCACTTGGCGCCGCACACCGGGGGTCACCCGGTGTCAGGACAAATGCAGGACAATTGAACGAATAAACGTGAGTTATAAATTGTATTTTATACGTGATGGAGGCCTCGCGTAAAGACTAATCCTGTTTGAGAGGCAGGGTCAAAGAACCGGGAAGAGTTTTCTTGGCGGGAGGGATACAAGGGTCATGACGGCTGTGAATTGACAGAGAAAACAGAAACCGGCACAGAAATTATCGGCCTTTCTACCACCTGAGACACCATCTGGCGGCATGGCCTGTTGCTGGAGATGGCCAAAATCATTAGATGCCGTACCGTTGTTCAATCAATAAATTCAATGCTCAGCAACAGCACTTTCAGGGTACACCATTTCAGCAAATGCCACTCTTGACCTGACTTTCTCTGGTATCCTAGTGCACTTCAACCCAACAAAATGCTATGCGTAAATGTTTTTTGTTGTTGGTTGACTAACATTTTGTCCGTCTAAGTCCGTCCTTTTTGTTGCCGTGACGGCATCACACCCGACCCTCACCCTTCGCCTTGCGGGTGGTGAGCCCACAAGGCTGCTTCACATATCTATTTTGGGCTGGGCCCGACCAGGCTACGTGGGTCACCCGGCCACCAGGTGCTTGCCGACGGACACCACCCTCAGGCCTGGCTCCAGGGTTGGTTCCCGGTAACCCTAATCTGGTCAGGGTTCTCATGATCTTATTTTGAACCATCATGAAGGTATTTGGGTGGCCGTGCTTAGTCTGGAACCTCTCCTCAGACCTGTTCGCCATGGGTGACCCTACCAAGAGAACTGTCCTCCAGACGACATAGCTCTGAGGTTCATTGGAACACACAAGCCCCCCCACCATGACAAGGTCCGGTCCATGGGGGGAGCACAGAAATCCGTTATGACCTCAGAGTAGAGTCGCTGCTTCTTCGGATTGAGAGGAGCCAGTTGAGGTGGTTCGGGCATCTGGTAAGGATGCCCCCCGAAAGGCTCCCTCGGGAGCTATACCAGGCACGACCCACTGGGCGGAGACCTAGAGGCCGACCCAGTACACGCTGGAGGGATTATGTCCTGGCTGGCCTGGGAACGCCTGGGAGTCCCCCAGGAGGAGCTGGAGTCTGTTGCTGAGGAAAGGGATGTCTGGTCCACTCTCCTTGGACTGCTGCCGCCGTGACCCTCACCGGGACAAGCGGTTTAGAAAATGGACGGATGGATCGATTTACATTGTGCTTATTTATTAATCTTGTATACATTTTCATTATTGTCAGCAAATTGCATGTTTGTTGTGTCGCAGGAGTCCCGTAAAGAGCTTGCAAGCTCACTGGGTATGTTTCTGCTGTAATAATAAACATCTATCTATCTTCGTCAATCATTTCTGTGAAAGAAACTAAATAATTCGAGGATCTCCCTGTTACAGAAACTTGCTGAGACAACATTGGGCACCGCAGATTATGTGCTGCAAACTGGGGACTTGTCAGTGAGTACTGTGCCCCAGCCTGTTACATCAGCTCGCACACAACGGCTCGATTTATAATGGTTGCTCTTCAGAGCTCTTCTTTCGGGATAGCTCCCAACGTTGGAGGCAACACGTCGCAATGGAGAGAGGGAGAGTGCTCACCACGGTTTTCCTGAAAGAAGAGCTTTGAAGACCAATAATCATGCTTAATGCAATGTGCATTACTCATGATGATTGTTAATCGGTTTATTTTAAGTAATGTTAATCGGTTTATATTAAGCCTTAAACTTATGTCTGGAGGAAGCGAGTGCAGCCACGGCCTTGCCTTGCCTTGTAGCCCTAGCCTTTTCTTGTGAGGATCATCTCACTTCTTCCCAGCTCAAGCTTCAACATTCGTCGTCATCTATACAGGGGATCAAGGTAGAGGCATTCAGGTCGCGATCCCTGTCAAGTAATTCCTGGTATTACCTGCGAACTCTACCAAACACTTTGACGCCAAGGAGCTGAA